>VXBI01001522.1:987393-1096768 GCA_013397375.1 Toxostoma redivivum
CACTGCCGCTGCTACTCTCAACTTCTTGCGGCGGCGGCGGGCCGGGGAGGAAGGCGGGCTGCCGGCAGCGCTCATCCGTGTGTGCCCAGGAGCTTGACATGCTGCTCTCCTGCCCTGGCAGCGATCGCGGCTTTGGCTTGCCTTCCCCGCGCCCTGGCACGTTCTCCTCGCCTTGCCTTTTTGGTATGTCAAGTCCCTGCTGGATTTAGTCTGAAGGATGTTATTTTGTTACGATCAGGTATTTTGTTATTCTAGAGAAAGAGCGATCGAGCGCTTTCCTTTCCTCTCCTTTTCCTTTTTTTCTGGGTTGTTTTTCGCCCCTTTTTTTTTCTTTCTTTCTTCCCTTCTCTTTCTCTCCTGCTTTGGCTGCCCCTTGGGTGGCTCTCACTTTTGTGTTCACTGAGTGCGTCCCTTTGGTCGGGGCGAAGGGGCCGGCTGCCTCGCTGCCCGCTGCTCCTGGCTGCTGCCCCACGAGCGAGCAGACAAGCAGGGCGCTCCGGCTTTTATACCTTTTATACCCTCCCAATGGGCATGCTCTCCCGGCGAGCACCAGCCCGGCCACGCAGCCAATAATGTTGCAGAGCGGTCTAACCCCCTCTCTTCCCTCCCTCCCTTCCTTTCTTCCCTCCTTCTCCCTCGTAACCCTCCGGAGTCCAGCTCGGGAGGGAAGAGGGGACAGAAAGTTTCTGCCGCACGGTTTCTTTGCGTGCTGCTACCCGGGCTGGGGGCTTTACCCCCTCTGCCGGTCCCGGGTGGGAGGGGGGCTACGCGCATCCGCGGCCGCCCCGCAGGTGAGGGGAAGAGCTGTGGATCCGCGCCGCGAGCCCCTGCCCAAAATACCGGGGGCACCCCTTGAGCGCCTCTCGCTGCGAGGTGGCGAGCCCCGAGTCCTGGCGGGGCGGGAGAGGGGAGATCGCCCAGTCCGTGCTCTCTCGGGTCCCCCTCTAGGTGCACACGGGCACAGGTGTCCGCGCCGGCCGCGGAACAGCTCGGAGAAGCTCCCCGGCAAAGGAAGGCACGGGCATTCCCCGGCCGCCGTGCCTGCCCCGCTGCGGGCAGCGAGCCCCGCCGGGGCGGCTGCGAGCCCCGCGGCCACCCCCGCGTGTCCGTGCGGACAACATGGACGCTGCCCCTCCGCACTCCGATCCCGCACCTCGCTTAGCACCTTCCCGCCGCCGTTCCCGCTAGCTGGGTCGCCTCTGCTTCCCGCCGGCTCCTGCAGGCGAGCGCTGCTGCCTCTAAGCCAAAGGGACTTTTCCCAGGCTTTGCCGTGCGTGTGCAGCAGCGCGGGCAGAACGCGCTCCCGCTGCTCGGCGCTGCTGCATGGCAGGCACACCGGGCTGCAGCAGCCGGCGCTCGCCCGCTCCCGAAAATCTGCCTTCCGAGTCTGGCCCGGGCAAGCAGCCCCGCTGTCTTTCAAAGGCAGCCCCCAGGCAGCCCGCGGTGCCCGCACTCTCACCGCTGCCCGGAGGGTGCCCCTCTGCAGGGCCACGCGTGTCAGGCTGCGCCACAGGCGCGCACCCTCCTCGGAGCAGAGAGCAGCAGGGCTGCCTGGGACCTGAGCGGCAGGTTGGCCCACCTCAGGGAGCGCTTGCCATAGCTAGTGCTGCGAAAGGGCAAGGATGCAGCACTCCTCACCCCATGCAATAAAAAGCCCTTGTTTTTTTGCTTTTTTTCAAGTTTGTACTTTATTTCCCCCCCCCAAGTATGGAAGGCTTGGTGCATCTCTCAGCAGCCGGAATTGCCCTAAACGTGCCCAAGAAAACGTGGGCAGAATTATCCTTTCTCACCGGGCTTTAGGCATCCTTTCCTTTCCTCCCTAGCATCCTTCTGTTTGCTGTGCTGTCCTCTGGGATGTGCCGCTGCACATCACACCCAGCAGTCCTGGTGTCAGGGCTGTAGGCTGGAATCGAAACATCGGCACGTCTGGGCGATGCTGAGGAGGCAGTTCCGTGCGCATCAGACTCAACCACAGGCATCAGTTCTCAGCTCCTACACTGATATTTAAACATGTAAAGAAGTGATCTGGCCATCAACGAGACTGAGTATCTGCTGGCATGTGCCAGTGCTCCAGATTTCTCCTTACCTTGAGCTTTTGGAATTTCTCCTTACCTTGGGCTTTGGACTTTCTCCTTACCTTGGGCTTTTAGACTTTCTCCTAGATGCCCAGGACTTACTAAGTCCTAGTTGTGGGTCCTCAGCCGAGGTGGTCTTAACAAAGAGCAAGCCACCTTTCGTCCCTGCAAAAGCAGAACTCCATCAAAGGAAAGGACCCAACCTTGGCAGGGGGGTCAGCAGGGCTGTAAGCTACTGTTAATAGCTGAAGGAGCCCAGCTCCCTTCCCCCAGCTCACCACAAGGACCTCCTGAGAGTAGACAAAAGAAAGCTTGGAGGGTTAATCTCCCTGAGAAAAACAAGTGATTTTCCAGTAAACAACTGCAATAGCAAACAATGGGGGTGAAAAATAGCGATCATAAAAAAGTCGGTTTGGAGCAAGAGTCGACCCAGTAAGAGAGGTGTCCTTTGGCTAGGGGAAAAACACGGCAGCAATTTGATGAAGATTCAGCAGCAGCAGCAGCAGCCACAGCAAAATAAACCCCACAAGTTGCCACTGGATCTACTTGTGTTTGTGCCTTTTGATCTTTTAATTGCTTCTTAGTTATCCTTCAGTGCAAATAAATAGTGCATTGTGTCAAGAAAGAGGAGGGGGGCGGGGAAGGGAAGAAAGAGACACAAAAGAAAGAGCTGTCGCCCAGAAGAGAAAAGGAACAGGTTCTTTCCCCCCACCTTTAAAGGAGTGAATATATCTGTATTGGGGGGGAGGAAGGGGATAGGATTAGAAATCAAAGCGAAATTGGAGAGAAGCACATTAAGCCTCGGGCATCCTTACAGTAGGAAGAAAAGAGTGAGGTAGTAAAACCCTTGGGGAGTTTCTTCGGTGAGTTATGAGAGGATCCACGAGTGTAATATTGTTAAAGGTCAGCCGAAACCTAATTTAAACTAGGGATGTGTGACCTCCGCCCTTCATTTAATACAGTCATAAGGAACATTACACTGCAGATAGCTGGAACAATAGCTGCCTCCACCCCAAACTCCAGCCCTTGGCATTGCCTGCGAGGAGGGCCGGCAAAGGGGAGCAGGAGAAGGACCAGTAAAGCCAAGGACGCAGCAAGCCTGAAGAGAGGGAGGCAGAAAGAGAGGGATAGGAAGGCCTGTAGAGCACAGCACTACACCACCAAGGGTCTTGCAAAATCCCAGGAAGCATTTTGGTCTGAAAATGGATGGGGCTGCAGCAAAGCATCACCTGAAAACGTTGAAAATATAGTAAAAATCAACCACTGCCTCTTGCTTTTGTCTGACTCCGTGGTCGTCGGTGCAGTTCCGGAGAGAAATTACAGTTGCAGGTTCCCACTAAATTTGCAAGGAGCGAGAACAGTGTTCACAAAGCAAAGATAACCAAAGTAAGCTGAAACTAAGTGAAGCTAAAGTGGGAGCTGAAATAAAAGCAATATCTGAAAGGTGCCCTGAAACGACCAGGAGATGTCAGGGACTCGGAGGGAAAACCTCTGCTGCTGCTGCAGCAGCTGGGAAGCGTTGGGGCAGCCTGCAAAGCCTCCTGGCGGCACTGCCCATCTGAGCTGATCAAAGCGTCTCCTGGGTGGCCACCAACACGTGGCGTTGGGCCGGAAAGCTTTCCAGGGAAAGGGGGAAGAACCGGAAAGTTTGGGCCAGCCTGGACCTTGCAGAGAGGGTTGTGAGCTTCAGCAAAGCAGAGGAATGTAAATAACTGCAGAAATGTAGTGGTCCTGGGCCAGGATGGATGTTAGAGATGCTGCTAGGGAGGTGAGCCAAGCAGATACCTTCAGGGAAGGGAACATTTACATTACTTTTGCCTTCCTCTCCCACCTGGAATCCAGAGAGAGAATTTACCTAATCCCAGCCCAAACAAAACACACCCTGTGATGCTCATTTGGTTTATTTCACAGTTACAGCCCAAATGACAAGGTGGGCAGAGTGGGGATTTGCGGTGTGTGGTTCAGGTGCTCTGCCTGCAGCACTACAAAGGTACCCCAGCTTGTATTCTCATATGTCCCCCTAAATTCTCCTATGTCACAAGTGCAGATAGCCAGGAGAAGCCAGACTGCTTTACTGACATACCCCTCAGGTCTGGGTTGAGATGCCCCAGATGAGCCGAAAGGAAGGCGAGGGTGGGCTGTGGGACACTGAGGACTAGAAGAAGTCATCCCTAGTGAGACTGGAGAGGGATTAGCCAGATGCAGGGACAATGCAGCTGTTTAATGGCTGAGGAATAGCCGTACTTGGCCCAGAGCATCTTTCAGTGGCTTTAAGAAAGTGATACCTTTTGCTTTGTACCCAGGAACCTGACAATAACAGCGTGTCCTTGCATGCTGAGATATATTGATCCTAGGGCCCACTAAACTGTTGGAACAGGAAAGATTCACTGGCAAAGGGGGACGTGATATATGGAAGGTCCCTGCAAAAAAAATTGAAGTCAAAGAACTAAGAGTAAGAGAAATAATTCACCCGGGGCCTCTGGTCAACAAGGAACAAACAAAAGCAGAAGCTGGGCAGGTCTGTTTTAGGACTCCTGGCACCCCTGGGTAGCAAGAATATTTTGAGGCCATGCTCCCAGCCCAGAGGGCTTCTGCTGCAGGATTGTTTTATGGGCAGTGAAAAAGCCAGTTGTCCTTAGACATCAGCAGGGCACCTTTTCTGGCATGTTCAGAGAGGAAGAGGGACTCTTATATCAACTCCTGCCCAGATCTACCAATGCCTTGGAGCACTGAGGTGTTCAGGAGAGGTGTTGACATTTGCTTCCTAAGGACCTGGAGGTATGCTGAGCAAAGCAAAAATGAAGTTATTCCACCGTAAGTTATTTCACCGTGCCAGAGGAATTTGTGACAGTGGTAAAAGGCACTGTCAGTGAAAACAGGGTAGTGTTTTCACCTCTGTTTATATGAAGGACAAACTATGCATTTTTTTATGGGCTGGACAGACTAGATATTCCTGTAATGTCTTTTGAAATTCAATGTCCCCAGTGACTAGAGAAAAGCTCCAGTGTGAGCAGCCTCACATGGCTCAAGAGGCTGTGGGAAGGAGCATGTGGGGTAGAGAGATGTCCCTGTAGCCAAGTGTGAGGGAGGAATTGAAAAAAGCACAAATGATGTTCAGCAAGTGAAGCTCTGTGGGTCTTTTTGTTGGGATGCTGTCTGCAGCGTGGCCCAAAAGAAGGAGGACAAGGGGTCCCAGGGTTAGATGATCCCAGAAAGGGAGAAGTGTCTCTTTTCTCCCCATCATCTGTGGAACAGCAAACATCTCTTGGTTATTCTTGGTTGCCAAGGAGGACTCCAGCTCAGCTAACAGCTTCCTGAAAGGAATTTCCGAGAAGGGTAGAAGAGGGTAAAAAAGGAGAAATGCCTGCCCTCTCCCCAGCTTCTTTTCGTTGCAGAGGGAGCCCAGAAGGCTCTGAGTTTTGTCTGATTATTTGTGTCAAAAATGTGCAACAAACAGTAGCAGAGAAGTAAGATGTGTCTATGCCTATATTAACAGCTAAGCACATCACCATTTCCTCTTTTTCTTTTTTTTAAGCATTGCCATCAAAATACCCATTGGAGTGTCATCGGGAAGAAATGATCCAAGATTTTTTAATGACCAATAAAAGCTCCAGCAGGTACAATTAGTTCTTCCAAGCACTAGGGGATAAAGTTGGCTCTTTACAGCATTGTACAAATATGGGTCTGTCTACAGAGCAAGCTCAGAGTCAAAACATCCTGCAAATGAAACATGTTACAGGAGACAGCAGGAAACCCTTTGGACTAGGAGTTCTTTGGGGTGAAGACTGTGACCATTGCTGTGCCCCTGCATGGATGGCCCGATGGGAATATTCTGGGAAGGCAGCACAAGTAGGAGGCATCCCTGTGTTTCTCAGGGAGGAGCTGAGCAGTGGGAAGGTGGTGTACAGGGATGCCACTTGTCTCTGAGAAGGAGCACACCATGTCCTCTCAGGGTGTCTGTATCTCATCTTCCAGCAAGGCACCCTCATACACACCACTTTGCTCTGTTTGCACTTGGAAAACTCAGGGATCACCCTTAAAAATGTTTTATCCTTCTCACAGGAGTGTCAGGGTGAACTGATCAGTCTGGCTGCATACTGCTGGATTCATGAGAGAAAACAAGTGAGCTTTTAGTAAAGTCTTTCCCAAAAAATGAGACACAGCAGCTGTTTCTGAGATCCTCTCCAGCAGCTCCAACAGAGCAGCCATCATCATGGCTGGTGGGTGCCAGTGATGGGCTATGATAGAGGTGATTGCAGTCCCTATTATATGTGCTAGTATTCCCTTGGTACAGCTTCTTGAAGACCTTTCCCTTGACCTCGTAGTGTAATCAGCTTAGAAAATCTGCCCAGGTGATCAGGGTGGGATTTGCAGCCCTCTGCCCCCACGGATGCAGCTCATGCATTCCAGATGCACCCTTGGGAGGTGCATGGTGTGAGCACCCTTTCAATACTCTGCAAAAAATCAGACACAAGAGCCAGCTGCAAATATCACCATGGGATGGGTTATTTTTCCAAGTGCCCAAGGGACCTGATGGCAGGGAGCACGGAGGGTGACACATTTTAGACAATGTACATGGGACCCTTATTTGCCACAGAGAGGTGGAGTGGTGCAGATATGTCTCTGTTGTGTAATTAATGGCTTTGAAAAAAAAAGCCCGAGCCTGTTGGCTAAGCCCAAATACCTCTGAGGGGTTCTGGAATCCCAGCTATGTATCTTTCAGGCATTTCTTCCTTTTTTCTTTTTTTTTTTTTTTTCCTATTTTTTGCATTGCTGCTGTGCTTCAGTGCTTGTCTTCGTTTGCAGTTCTCATTGTCTTCGGTGGGAGGATTGGGTGGCAGCATCTCCTCCCAACCAGGGCTTCACACCTTATCAGGGATCACTTCTTTAGGCCAGGGCTTTTTGGGCAGGATAAATGTGCTGCCAGGCCTAGCAACTGATGCCCTCATATTTGAGCAGTGAAGACCCCAAAGTAGGATGTGGGGCTGGGGTCCCATGGGCAGGTGTCTGTGGGCATGGGGACAAGGAGCAGCATGGGACTCCTACAGAGCCTTCCTCTGCCACATCACCTTGGGCAAGCCACTTAATTTCTCTCTGGTTTTCATCTCCATGCACCCATTCGTGATAGGGATAAGTCTGTCCCCTCTTGCCTTGTTGCCTTTGAGGCTGGGACTTCCAGCACCTCCAGCTGGCAGGGGCTGTATGGGAGTTTGCACTAACTTACACCCTCACCTCGTTCCCATTCCCATTCCCAATGTATGTGACACAGGAACACCCTGTGCCCACCCATGCTGCCAGCATCTCCTGCAGACCACACTGCCCTTGCCCTTGGGTGATGGATGCCCAAATGGGGAGGGAGGAGGTGTGGGCAATTTGTTTTCTTGCTTAAACAGAACTCTCTCTCACAATCATAGTGAAGGAGGGGAGGCAACAGCTCTTGGCAAAGCAGCTCACACTAAGTGCACTTCACTAGAAATGTTTATGTTCTGCTGCTGAAAAATTCCCTGAGCATGGCAATAGTGTGGCGTGGTGCTGGCAGAGCCAAGCTGGGTATTGTGCCCAGAGCCAGGTCCCAGCCAGGGTGGGCCTGGGGGTGTCACCAGCTCATAGGCATTTCACCTCCAAGGACGGGTGTATATTTCTGAGTGGTGTCACAGGGCAAGTAGGTATAACACAATCCTGTGTGACTGGGGAGGAGGGCTTTTTATGGTGCCAGCTGTGTTGCAGTAAGGCTCTGGTGAGAGAAGCAAGGCTTTTCCCCAGATCCCAGCCCTTCTGGAGCAGGAGACCTCACACAGGGTAGGACCCTTGAGACTGCTAAGCTAATTACTAATTGCTTGGAAGGTAACCCTCCCCAAAAGTCCATGGATGTAAGCTTTTCAAAACAGCAGGTGGTATGCTTGCGTAGCACGTGCAGGCGTGTGTGTGTGTCCAAATGTATTTTTGGGCTGAGGGAGAAGCGAGTGCTTGTCTGAGTAGGTAGAGCCAAATGGCAGGTGATTCAGATGCTACCCCCTATTTCCAGCACCACACCAGTGGTGTCACTTGAGTCCCTGTCTCTTCATCAGCCAGAGAGAGCGGGCTTCAGAGGGGCTCTCTGTGAAGCCAGCATGCAAAGGGTTAACTGAATTCCCAAGGCAGGTGGGAGCTCAAGTCAGACCGGGTGATATCGCAGACATGTTATTTGAAAAGCTAAGAAATTGTGGAATTCCTCACCTAATCCAACTTCCCCACAGTTTAAAGAAAACTGCAGTGGAAGATATCACCACAGCCAGGGGAGACCCCCCACGAACGTTTCCCTGCATAATCCATATGTGGATATCAGCCCTGTCAGCCACCTCCCATGGCACTGGGATTCTAACCTCGCTGGTGTGTTCCTGGAGGAGCTCATGGGATGCACAGCCCCGGTGCCTTGACCTGGATGAGCTGGAGGTGACTCCCTGCCTGCCTGTGACACTGCTTGTGTGCAAGGCCCTCCCTGACCCCCTGACAGCCCCTCTGCCTCTATCCCAGCCGATTGCAAGAACATGCTGCTGAGGCAGTGGCAGCAGGGAGTAATTAAAACACCTGCATGAGCAAATATTCAATGAGACAAAACAAAACTTATTGGAAATAATGATTTTGACTTCAGCTGGTCCCAGTTTAGGGCATCCCTAATTACAAGAGGTGCCTGTAGTAAGCCCTTGTAGCTATGCAAATACCTGGACAAATCTAATGGTCAGGAAGTGAAATGACAACGATGGAAATCACATCCCTATTCCAAATCTGCCCACCTCTCCTCCCTTCATTTCTCCATGAGGGTCTCTTGCTGAGCCATCTCAGTCTGGCAGGTAGATCTTCATGCCAAAGAAATTTTGTTTTGCCTGAAAGTAAGTTGCAGAGATTTTTGTTTAGATTTTTTTTTGCACTAAAGGCAACCATTTCAAATATGTAGAGATCACACGGGTGTTTTTTAGTCAAAACAAGCACAGTAACCACAAGAGGTGCCAGACTGGAACAATCTCTTCTCCACTAACCTAATCCAAAGCAGAAAAAAAAAATAAAAATATGTTTTCCAGAGATAGAATGAATTCCTTTGTCTCTACATGTGATACAAGGAGAGAGAAAAATCCTGCAATGGATAGCAAGCATCCCCTTTCCTTTTAGAGGAACGTTGCTCTCCCTCCAAGAAACCTCAGAGTCCAAGGTGGGGAATTGTTTCAGGCCAGACATGCTGGATCCCACTGGAGATGATGAGTGCCTGCAATGGCTGATTCCTACGAGCTGCTTTGGTATCCCTTTCTGGGGAAGCCTCACTGCTTCCAGTGAGTCAGCCCAGGGGCTTTGGGCTCATTTGGGCAGGCTGAGTGCTACCCTCACTCACTAATTAACTTACATCAGCGTCATCTCATATTTGTCTGAGTCACTGGGGTGTTTCAACAGCTGCCATGCCAATCCATTGAGACCCCACTCGTGGAGGGCAGCAGGTCCTGCCTGCCCCGAGCCAGAACTGTGTTGGGAAGGGCAATATCTCTGGGGAAGCCTCACTGATCCCCCCACATGCAGCAGTGCAATTGGGGTGCAAACCCACTCTGGTGGCTGATGCTTCGTGGCCGCTTCCTCCCACCCACAGCCACCCTCGCCGTTCCGAGAGACCCACATGAGAGTGGTAACAGCACTGCCGGGGCACACAAAGTAAAAGATGACTCACTGCTAAGCCTTTGCTCCCACCTTCGGGAGGCAACCAGATAGGGAGTAATCTCCTGGGGAAGGGGGGTGGAATTTCAGTCAGATGGGTTTTTTTTTTTTTTCCCTGAAAACCTTTCATTTAGTCTAAACAACCAGCTCGGGATGTTGGCACTTGGCTTTTAAATTAAGCATGCTTTTCTGGGCATGATTCTGCCAGGATAGCAATGGCTGCAGACAGGTTCTGGTCATCAGAGTGGAAACAGCCCCATATCCCTGCAATAAAATGGAAAACAGCCCTTGAGCTTCAGTAACTTTGAAGGGTCTGCCCTGGTTGATGGGTAACTCATGGGGGGTGAGATCCAGGGAATGGTGATAGTTTGCCAGTGGGCTACGTGACCTGCACAAGGCCACTGAGAAAGCTGGGGCTGAGGAAGCCACTTCCACCATGCTTGGAGGGTTTTGGTGGTGGTGGTTCCCATCTCCTAGGCTGCTCCTATCCCTGCCACAACCACATGGCCTCTGCTGACCAACATGCCAGCCTCTATGTGCTACCTCTCACTCCCCACTGGTTTCCAGCACCAGGATTGATCCTGTGGTGCTTTTGCAAGACCATCTGATAGGGGCAAGAATCTCCTGAGGTCTTAAGCCCAGATGGTGGATGGAACTCCCTTGCAGGCAGCAGCATCTCTGCATCCCAAATCCAGCTGCTCCAGGCACAGAATTAGCTGTGAGTGGGAGGTACAGGAGGCTGCAAGAGCCACTCAGACCAAACACAATGAGCCACTTCACTTGGTTCAACCTGGCTGTGCTCTGCCTGGCTCCAGTGTCCAACATCTGCCTGAGAAGACACTGCTGACACACATTTTACCCAAACAGCATCTGTTTTCCCACCTGCCTCTTCTCTTCTCAGCAGAGGCTGTGGGTAGCCAGCCTCCCAGACACAGCCTTTTTTTCATAATACAGGCTGCTCCAGGGGCTCTCTGACAGACAGCCCTCTCCCTCACAGGCAGTTCCTGAGCTCTGCCACCCTGCTGCTGTTTGTGACTTTGTCAGGGAGGTAAAGCAAAGCATGCAAGCCAGGGTTCTGGATGGAGTGAGGAAGAACAGCCCTGCTATAAAGTTGGGGGACCTGCAGCCCTGACAAGAGGCTTCTGTCAGGAAAGCCCTGTTGTGTTGAACCTCACTGTGTCCCAGTGAGTGCCCAAGCTGTGCCCACATCTCTGCTGCACTGCCCAGAGGATGAGCTCTTTGGCATTCAGATATAGTTGAATAAAATGATTTGCAGAATGGGTTGCAGGGACAGGGTGTGGCAGTCAAGGGGAAAGGCATCACACCAGAGCTCCCACCACCCTGTAGGATGGAGTTTTCTCCTGCTTCTGCATCAGTCATCAGGGGTTTTGCAGTAGCACATGTGGAGGATATTACTGAAATATATTCTTACCTAAAAGCTGGGGCCAACTCACAGCTTATGACAGGGTTGGTGGGACAGAGAGTGTCTTCTGCTGCAGAGCTGCATGAGATTTCTCCTGACCAGGGAGGAAGATTGAATTGGAAAGCAACTCCAGGTAGGGGGAACATTTCCTTCCTATGCATTTATTCCCCTCGTTTGATCTTGGCTTTGAGAAGAAAAGGGTAAGATCAAGAGGCTGCCTGGGCTGGTGGCAGGGTTGACTGCCACATCTCAGCTGTAATGGGGTATGGCTGAGGGGTATCAAGCACAGACCTTCTCTGGCCTTGGCTCTGTTCCACTGATCATGTGTCATCTTCCACTAATTCAAACCCTACAAATATTTTCTGTTGACAGCTGGGCTGTCCCTCTCAGTAGCTGCCTCTTGCCCACCAAACACCACTCCAGTCCAGATGGGTTTAACTTCACCTTCTGATATTAAATCTCAGAAGGCATTTGGCCACTGTGCACCATCAGCACTCTTCTCAGAACCACTATCTTGGTTGCCACCAAGTCTCTCTCAACTTTAGTTTTTTTCAGATATGTAGAGCAAGCTTCCTTGCTCTCCAGTAGAAAAGCAGGTTTCAGGCAGGTCAGGTCATTCCTGCTGGTCTTTTCTGCTTCATCCCCCAGCTCCCAGCTCCCTTTCATCCTTGATGTATTTAGTGGTGAAAATGTGTCCCATTGTTTTTTATCAGGCTTGCAATAGGGTTTGCATGCAGTGTTAATCAGCCCACCGTGGTGCTCACCATGTACAGCACCTTCCTAACCCTCAGTGGCAGGCTTTCCCCACTTAAACCTCACCCTTCAAATGATTTAATGGCATTTATCTCGTCCACATCAGAATCCTCTCATGGGCTTGTCCTAACACAATCCAGAGACACTCGACTTCATTACATTGCTTTTAGTTATTGATTGGCTTAGAGATGAGTTGCAAAATTGCCCATTGGTGCTCAAAACGCCTTCATTTAAAAATCTGAGGAATCCACAAGGTTAGGAAAGGACCAGGCATGAGCCTTTGATGGTGTGCGTTTGGGAAACTAATTATACTTCTAATATTGTGTGTGAATGGAAAGCCCCTGCCATGACTGAGGCATCTCATGGAGAATAATTTAGACCCTTTCTCTAACATAAGAGACTGTTACAGATATTGCCAGATGTTAAGTCTTTAATTCACTAAAGCAATACAAATTGCTCTGTTTGGCCTAAAATAAAATTAAGGTCTGTTTGTTTGGTGGGCAGAGCCAAGCCTAAGCTTCCCACAACTCCATCAGACTGCCTCCTGATTACAGCACCTATGTGCAGGAGGCACAAGGACAATTGTTTTGGAAATAAAATGCCATAGGAGTGATTCCTTACTAATTGAGATGCAGCAATGACTTCATTTGGAAAGCCCAAAACCCAAAGTTAAGAGTCTAAAGCCAGAACTGAATGAACGGGGAGATTAAACTTGGCAGTTTAGAACAGGCTCAAGTCTAAATTGAGCAAAATTCCTCAAGTCTAAGAGGCTCAAGCATGTCTCTCACCGTGGATCCTCATCTCTGGCTCATCCAGTACCCGAGCTTCCCAGGAGGGTTCATGGCAGATCCATTTCCCCATCGTCTAGCAGCTGAGCATCCCCAGACTGGCAGCTGAGCCAGGGAGAACCTTTGTTTCAGCACCCCGTTACTCTGTCCTGGCTTTAGTTCATTTTCTCGGCACTTCCCAAGCTGTCCCTGCGCGTCCTGAAGCTCTGAGCACTCCCTCTGCTGGCTGTAGCATCATTTCATAGCCCTCGTTGGGGCCTCATCCCCCGTGAGGAGGTGCTGGCTGTCCCCAGTAGCAGAATGGCTGCTCACAGTTGTGTCAGGCCAAGGATGAGGACCATGATCCCATAAAATGTGATGTGTGGGAGTGAGGATTTGAGCACCAGCCCCGTGGCAAAGCTGGATGGGGAGATGTCCCAGTTTGAAATTTTAATGTTTCCATTCAGGACATATATCTGTGCTCTGGCAGCCCTTCAGTGCTAGGGCGAGCCACAAGAGCCCTGGATGTTGTAGCACAGCTCAAGTTCTTTGCAGCTGGAGGTTTTTGCAGACGTAAACCTTGCTCTGCTCAAAAAGGTGATTTGTGTCTTGAAAACACAGGCCCAAGCAACCCAAAATGGGTCATAGGTCCCTGTTACATCAGAGGAAATATTGTGCACAGAAAGGAGATGGACTGCAGGGTGACAATGAACTGGTGCTGAGGGTGCCCTGGTCTGTGAGAGCCAGGCTGGCAGTCCCAGCTCCAAGGAGCTTCAGAAAGGCAACCAAAATCTTCCTTGAAGGAATACCACCTTTAAACAAAGAGAAGAGCAAGAGCAGCATCGGCAGCCCAACCCATCATCACTGCAGGTCTCTGGCCATGCCAGGAGCAGCCTGTGGGCTGCAGGCAGCTTGTTTCCATTGCTCCAGCCATCTCCTCTGCTGGCCCTATGGCCTTGGTGCAAAGCCTTACTCCAGCAGGACATCTCCAGGGAGTTTTTCTCCCACACGATCTGTATTTACTAGTCTTTCTCCCCTATTTTTGGTGGCCGTGCCACCCTGCCCTGCCCTAGACGGCGCTGCCAGGCAGAGGTGCGAGATACAGCTGTGGGCTGACCTGCGCTCCATCCCCTGGCAGCAGCTGGGACTGCAGCAGAAGGGAAAGCCGTCGCAGGAATCTGCCTTTAACAGATTCCCAACATTTTTGTGCCCTATTTCAGTGACAGAGCCACGGATAATTGCTTTGTTCTGAACAGATATGTGAAACCTCAGGATCTTTTCCAGGTTGTGAGGACTGTGAAGCCCAACAGGAGAGAATAAATTCTTCAGGAAAGATTCCAGAAACTAAAGAGAAATTGGGATGTTAAAGTCTTTTTTGGACTTTTTGGAGGTAAAGAAGGCAATGATGTGAGGTTAGCAAGGTACAAGGCAACCGGCTTGGAAGTTGCTCCCAGTCCTGTGCTCTTAAATGGGATGCACAGAGAAACAGGGCAGTGAAATCAACAGCTCCACAGGGTGAGGAAGGGCAAGCATCTTGAGAATGATATCCAGGCTCTGTAGTAACAACCATAAAGGAAAAATGGGCATGATGTCAGCGCTCAGTGCTGCTCACTGTTCTGGGGTGAGGTCAGGGATCTTGCAGGGCAAAGGAGCTGCCACTGGAGGAGTGCTGAACAAGAGGGACTTCAGCCTTTGGTGGTCCTCCCACAGGCTTAAGGCATAAGCCAAGCTGAGCCAGATGACCCCTCTGCACCCTGGATGCAGGGGGTGAAGGGTGACCTGGTTCCCTCCCTGTCACAACTTCCACAGCTGAGAGAAGCACCCATGGCTTGGTGAGCCTAAACACCATGGGACCACAGGTTTGCACATTGAACACCTGCCTCAGAACATCTGCACCAGGACTAGGACTGAAAAATAACCTGTCCACATTCCATCAGAATTTCACGGAGGCAGGCTTTTCCTTATTTGGGGTTGAAATTCATTATTTTGGGACAAGGTGCCAGCTTTTGGAAAAATGTAGTCAGGTTTAGGCTGAAGACATACAGCCTGAAAAAACAGTTTCAGAAGCAGGAGAGGAGCAGGCAGTGGTGTGCAAGCTGGGAGTGTTTTGACTAGATCTTGATCTTTTTCACTTGGTGCTTTTTCTTGCCACTTGAAATCAGTAGAAGCCCAGGGCCAAGACACCATTTATTAGGGATAAGTTTTAAAATCTCCCAAATCACATAGGAAAAGCTTGAAACTGGGATATGCAAGACCTGCTGGCAGGCAAGTCTGCAGAGCCAGGACCCTGCTGTGTCCCAGTCTCCAAAGTGGAGGAGGTTTCTGATAAGGGGAAAAAAGGGTAGAATTTTTTCCATTGAAACTTCCACAGAATGGTTTATCGTCAGTGTAGTGTGGGTGGTGTCATTTATATTTGATTTTCCGTTTTCTGATTAGAAAAGAGGAAGCTGCATTATTTTCTGACAAAAAGTTACATTTCAGAAGTTGGCAGTTATGTAAAACAGCCCCACTGCCAAAATCCAGCATTACAAAGCCCAAACAAAAACAACCTGGAAATCAAAAGCTAAATTTATTTCTGTTATCCATTTTCTTCCAAAATCTGAAAACATTTGTGGGAAATTTTTGTGTGAGCAACCACATGCATTGTGGAAATCCTGGCAATCCTGGCATGTACCAGGCATGAAAAAAAAAATAAGTAAAGTGGTATTTTGGCTGTCTTTTTTAGCAACAGAAAGGAGGTTGGAGGAGTTCAGGAGGTTTGTCCACCTTTTCTTGACAGTCCTGAAGACGACTGGGAATGGAGGAAAGGATTGAAGGATGGAGGGAAATGATTGAGGCTCAGATCATTTCCTGTGTGCTCCTACGGGCTTGCTTTGCTTCCCGTTATTGTCCTGGATCTGCTCCTGCCTACTCTGCCCAACAGGACTGGGGGCATGTGAGAGCCAGCCTGGCATTGGGCTTGGAAAAAAACAACCTCCTTCCTCCCCACAGCATGCAGGAATAATTCAGCCAGAGACAATGTGCTGGCAGTGACTTTCCAGATCAATTTATAGCCTGACCTAAAGTTTTCTTCCTGCCCAGAGTGAAAGGAGAAGGAAGGACTATTTTTTGTTCAAGATAGGTGTCTTTGTGAGGTTAGTCTAAATCAGAGTGATTTTGATGTCTTAACATTGAATCTGCTCAGTGCATGCTTTCCAGTTCAAGTCATTGCTGCAAGCCTGTTATTAGGGATCTCTCTGCAGATAAGGAGAGAGGCTGTAAGCAGGTTTAAAATTTCCTAAAATGCTGATAAGATGGTTAAAAAGAAATAAATCCCAGAGTGTAGCCTGACTATGTCTTAAAGTGAATCTCTTAAATTCCCAGAGTAACAGAGAGCTCTCTATCTGTGGTTTCCTAGAAAGGAAATAATACAGTCGGATTAGCTCCGGGAAAGTGGCAGCCTTCCCTTCCTCTCCAGATAAGCTGGAGCAGCAGAGCCCATCCAGCAACCTGGAGGACATGATCTGCCACCCAACCACCAGGGACCCCGACGGCCAGTGCCCTGCAGAGGCTCCCCTCCATTCCCATTTCTGTGCACATCATTTCCCTTTCCTTGAAACCGTAGCACTGCCCTTTTGGATGAGGGTTTGTGCACGTGGCAGACTGGGGCAACTTGGTCCTTTCTTTTCTAGGCAGTGTTAACAACTCAGCAGCCCGAAGAATTTGCCTTGCAATCCCCTCTGTGGCTCAGATTTCTATTCTCTATTCAAGAAGCATGAATGAACCGAAGCCTTTATTTGCATTCTCTTCAAATTGCCCTCCACCACGAGCATGAGACCTTTGGAAGTTTGTTGTAAGAGTAGCAGAGCCAAGATATTTTAGTCAGGCATGATGCCCCACCGCTACTGCAAAAAAATCACTTCAGAGCAACTGCTGAGTCAGAATAAAGGGAACTGGATGCATTTGCTTCCCAAAGATCACAATGCAAAGTCTGGCAAGAGGAGAGCAGGGAGGGAGGTCAGTGGATGCGGCATTCCCTGTCCTTGAGTCATTTCTCCTGCAGGAATTCATAAGATCTGGCATCTTCCAAGCACATCTGAGGACAGGGAATGGCTGGGCAAGGGCACAAAGATTTGAGGGAGGTTTTATAAAGAAATTCCATCCTGGACCACCATTAGAGATGTGGGGAAGGATCTTAAGGACACCCGCTCCTGGGTTTGGGTGGGATAGGGGGCTGAAGCTGCCTGCCCTGCCACAACACAGGGTCAGCAAGCCAGCAGCATCACATTTGCAAGCCAGGGAGCCATGTGCTCCAGGGTGGAAAATGCATAGGGTTGCCTTCAGGCTTTCTTCCCTGGAGTTCCAGAAAAAGTGGAAAAAGACCTTTGTCCTCCTTTGGCCTTCACCTTACTTCAGCTTTTAAAAAGTGAAGAACTGGCCCTTTATGTTATTTTCAGTTCTGGAAAGCAAAAGTGTAGAACTTTTCCTCTTTTTTTAAAGCTTTCTACAGTTTTAAAATTGATTCATTATTTTCTCTTGTACCTCCTGGAGAGCAGTGTAGCTCACCATAGGCCACTCATCTCCAGGACAGCTCTTGCACTGGAGAGGAAGGAAGCAGCCTGCATGTGCTTTGCAGAGAGCTCAGACAGCTTGGGTCCCTAAAATGGACATGGGGATATCTGTCCTTCCTGGTCTGAGTGGTCACCTTCTGGAATCTCTCAGCAGAAGCAGAGGCATCCACCCTTGGGTAGCCCAGAGCCTGGTGGTTGACTTGTGGTCTTGGGCAATTGGATGCAGAGGATGAAGAGCAGGCACCTGAACCTTCTATGTCCCTTCATTCTTTCAAATCCTGCCTTGCTAAAACCAGTCTGGTCCTGCGGGGTGTGCTGGTCTTGATGAATCAACATTTTCCAGCAGAAAAAGTGGCATTTGCAATTTCCCAACAAGTCCTAATTGAGAGCATTCAGAAAAAGCAAACAAACAAAGGATCAGCCCAAACAATGGCAGAGGGCAGGAAATGAGCTGGGCATCTCTGAAGAGCTGTCCTCACCCTAGCAGAGCACTGCTGCCGGGGCAGGAATGCCAGCAGATAAACAGGGCTGTGCCAGATGGAGGAACCCAGAACATGTTTCCTTCAAGAACATCAAGCAGACCTGAACATCACATCTGCCTTTTGGATTAGGGTGGTATCTTCTGGACAGATGGGATTGCTGGTGCTTGGCTGCATGCCTGAATATGTTGGTGACTTTACAATGAGCAATAGCTCTGCTTTTTTGGCTTTTTTGTGTTTTGTTTTCTTTTATTTTCTTTTCTTTTTTTAGTAACACTTGTCCTGATCTCATGGTTCACCAGGGCAGGTAAGAGAATTGCTTCTAGGGAGTCCCCATCTAGAAACCACTGGAGCTGTATACTGTGAGGTTTGGTGGGAGCCAAGTAGCTTAGGAACAGAATATATCTGTGCTTTCATAACCACATGGTTTTGGCCTAAAGCTGCTTGTCACAGTTGAAAGCTCTGCTGCTGGAATATTCCGTGGGGCCCAGCAGAAAGGGTGATGGAGAGGGATGGAAAAGTGGTCAGGGAGAGCAGGACTGGCTGAGTAGCGCTGCAGCACTGGTGTGGCACCTGCAGGAGGGGGCCCCTGTCTCAGGCTTTTGGCTGCATCGAGGGAATTTGTACGGAAGGTCACCACAGGGAATCATGAGTGCTTTCTGGTTTCATTTTTTATGTCTATATCTTCTTTTCAGCAGCTCCTCCAGCTGCTCTTCCAGCCTTTCAGTTTGTAGTGGTTTGGCCAGTTTTGTGCTTGTGATAGGATAGGGCGTAATGCATCCTGGCAGGGAGGAGATGGCAGCTTCCATCTGCGCAGCTCCGCTGGAGGCAGTCGGAACTGGTTTGGGAAATGAGGCTGCTAAAACCACAGGCTCCTCTCAGACCAACTTTCAAAATCTGTCACCAGCAAAATGCAGCCCTGGCTGCTGCTGTCCCCTCTGCCAGGCTGAGCCCGTCCCACGGAGCCCCTCTGCACGGCTTTAGGGAAACCACCACGGGAGTTCCTCGGCAGAGGGAACACAGCCCTTCCCCACTCTGGGACACTATGGCCAGCTGGCACTGCTGGGCAGATTTTCCTCACAGAAAGGGGCAATCTTGGGACCTCTTACTTGAAGGAGGCTTGCAGCACCAGGAGCAAGGATACTGCCCAGCACATGGCCAATAGATTCAAAACTCTTTCTGGATTAAATCCACTTTTAGTGCACTTTTAGGCTTGTCATATCCTTTTGAACAAGCAGCACACCCTGCAGCAGGGACTCTCCCTGGGCCTCCCACGAGCAGAAATAGGAACTAGACACACTTTCTGAGCTGGCCATGATGGTCATCCATGGTTTTTCTGAGTACAATGAATAGGTGACATAATCCTTTGCTTAATCTTTACTGTTTCCATTATGTAGCTGAGGAAGTTGGGTCTCCAGCTGCCTGGCTATATTTGGGCTATGAACTGCAGGACATTGTTACAGATGTAATGTTTCCTTAGCAAGAGAAGTCTTGCTCAAACCTCTCTGCCTTCTCCTTCCCGTTCTCCAAGTACTGGGGGTGTGGATGCTCCATATACCTGCTCCAAAGCCATGTAATGCCCCTCCCCTCCCTCCTTCCCTTGCTCCAATGGAGGTAATTTGTGTGGCAGGAGGATAATCTGAAGTGATGGCTGAAAACTGCCTTACTCAAGCATGGACACTGACACCCTAAAGCAGACAAAAAGATGTGGACACACGAAGCAGCACAGTCCTTCCAATAGATCCAACAACATTTATTCAATTGCTTTGAAGGTGCAGTAGCATAAGTGCAAGTTTGTGCCTGCAGCCCATGAGCTCCCCAGCACCAGCCCTGCTGCTAATTGCAGTAGTTTTCCAGCTGGTAGAGGGAGCAGGTGTTGTGGCAGCATTGCTCAACGATGCCTCGCTTCACTTTCTCAAACTCCTCCTGCTGGAAGGGCAGCTCTCCCAGCTCACCGTGCAGGGGACCACTCACTGCCGGGGAAGAAGAGGAGAAGTTGTGGGACATCACACAGCATTAGCCCTGGTTCTGGAGCCCTGCAGACACCCCCTTCGCAGGCACCAAAGTTGGCTGGAAAATGGGAAGGAAGTTGCACAGGTTTCCCCAGGTTGATGCTGCTCGCAGCACCTTCAGGGTCCCTGTTTCCTCTCCCAAAATAATCCTGTGGTGTTCAGAAGATGCCAAGCTGAGTGGCTATTGGCAGTGCAAGGGATAAAGGGGTACCAGGGGCTTTATTGGGGAAGCTGTGTGGAGAAGAAGAGAAATCCTGCACCCTCCCTGGGGTGAGCAACTAGTAAGTGAGATGAAAAAATGGAATGTCTGCTCTATAGAGAAGAGTGTGGGAGTGCAGAGCCCTTTAGGCAGTTACCCACTCTTCTGGGCAGACAACTGGGATGTTAATGGGATTGCAGGGACAGTCCAGTTCTGAGGCTGGGTGCATTTCCCAGCTGTTCCTGAGCAGCCTGATTCAATTGGCTGCCTGGATATAGCCCCAAGCTGTCAGCAAAAGCATTTGTGTGTGTCTGTGTTCACAGCTGGGGGGCAAGTTTTTAGAAGCAATGATAAATTAGGGTATTTGGACACAGATAACACTCAACAGAATGTCTTATTTGCTGGTGAAAACTTGTGCACAGATCTGTTCAGGTTTTAGTTGCCCAATGAAAATATGGAAAATGGCAAATAAATCAGTGAGTTTTTTCCTGCAGGAAGAAAAGAGCCCTTAACAACAAAGAGAAAATGCCTGGAAAGTGAGAATGAGATGTGGTTTCTAGGGCAATACAAGTACAGTACAAGATGCAAAATCCCCAAGCACCCAAAGTGTGAAGCAATGAACAAGGCACAAGAGAAACACAAAATCATTATGCTAGTGTGCTAGAAGGGAAATTTGGGAAAAATTTGGTCCAAGTTTAGTAGAAGAGGAAATAGCTAGTCAAGGTTTCGTGATTTACTTGTATTCATCCTTCAAGCCAGCTGTGAGCAGACTGTAAACATAACCAGACTGTGTGACAAAGAGATGGTGGGTCAAGCAAAAGTCCTGAAAGAAAAGGTAGAAAATCCTCAAATGCTTGCATTCTGGTTGTCATGATTAAAATTCTCTGTACAATATTTAGGTAATTTGGCTAAGGAAACCTCCAACCCATTTGTGGTGGTCTCCAGAAATTAATAATCAGAGAATGGAGCAAATGACATCCCAAAAAAAAAAAAAAATCATGACAAGCCCTCTGCTAGGGCATTAGCTTGTTTCACCCTACAAAGACTCCTAAGACTATTTCATAGGATGGTTACATATACAGGAGAGGGAATTGGATATAAATGAAAACAGCATGTGATGGGAAGAGAAATGGTGGGAGAGATGTATTGTAGGCAGGGGATGTTAAATAAAGGTCAATCTTGAAATGAGAGGATTGAAATTGATGCAATTTGGACAGGGGTCTCTTCATCTATTCATAGTCTTGATTAGAAGCTTGGAAGACAGAATGTTCAGTGTGCTTCTCCAGGCCTCACCAGTCAACAAGGATGTGGACAAATGCAGAATTGCATGTTTAGAGATCTAGAAAATGTGACCTAAGAAGGCAGTAGGATTGTGTATCTGAGGAGAGGTCAAAACTGGACATGGGAACAGTATTCAAATATTTTGAAAAGCAATCATAAAGATGAAAGGACTAGGCTCTTCCCCATGTCCACTATTGAGAAAACAAGAAATAATTTACAGCAAAGGATGTTCAGGTTAGATACTGGGTAGAAACACTCAGGAAGAAGGTCAGTTAAACTTGGGAATGGGCAGCTCCAGGAGGCAGGAGAAGCTTTCTCTCCGGAGGTTTTTATGAACGTACCAGACAAACATGGCTAAGAAATAGAATGGGGACAACTGATGCTGTCTTGGGGCAGAAAGAGGCTTCTTGAACTTCTCCCACCTTTATTTTCTATGAATACTCCCAGGCTGGTGCAACAGCCAGGCAAATAAATAGACGAGTTTGAGCTTTCAGGCACAATTCCTTTTGCCTCATAAATCCTCTCTCCCTGCCCTCTGTCTCGTCTGCCTTTTTAACCTGAAGAGCCTTTCACCAGCAGCGTGATGCTGTTGGTATGCCGCAGGTATTCCTGGCATTCCCCGTGCAGGCGTTCCCGGCGTCTCTGTCACAGACAGGCAGTGCTGCACCTCGCATCACATCCCTGCTGTCACTCACCTAGAGGCTGCTCAGCATCCCGCCGGGCTTTGGGCTGGTAGAAGAAGCCCCGCTCCCCACACACCAGGTACAGAGCTTCCACCAGGTGGGAGCCACAGAGGTGCTGGTTGACAGCAGCCTGGCTGCTCCCGGGGCAGGAAAGGGCGAGCAGGGCCAGGAGAGGCAGCGATCGGATCCAGAGAGCCATGGTGGGCAGCTGACACCTAGGGTGAGGAGGCAGAGGAGACACAGGGAAAGTCTAGCAGGTAAAAATAGGTTGTAATCAAGCATCTTATGTCTTTCAGCTCCTCTGGCATGGAAATGAGACCAAAGTAGGAGATGGACCTTCTAATTTGAGAAGGAAGGAGAGCTTTCTGCACCAGGATTTACAAGTGACAGTAAATGACTACTGACTATAACCATGAGCCCATCTCCATGCTCCATCAGTCTCAGGCTCTCTGCTGTCCTGCCTCAAAAAGCCAGCACAGCCATCCCACCAAACCTTACCACGTTCATGCCTTTGAGAGCCAAGATCAGCAGACCCCTTCAGAGGAAAAACCCTCTCTGCCCATTCAGAAGGGACTGTAATGTGTGATGATGGCCCAAAACCAGCACAGTGTCCTTAAAGACATGTCCTCATTTTCTTGGGTCAACAAGCCACACTTGTCACTTCATCAACTTAACAAGACAGGTCTGCACAACAGGTAGAAAGTGAAAGGGAGTTAATCCAACTTACCCAAGAGGTGGCAGCAAGAGGTGGAGAGAAGTTCACTCTGAGGGATGAAGATGGTTGGTAGTAATGTCCCCATTCTCTCTTTCCCATATTTATATGCTTTATGTTGGCCGAAGTGACACAAGAGCTACCAAGTGCCCCTCCTCCTTGATGACACTCTAGCCAAAATTTTGCTACTTGTGCAAATTAATTTCCCTCTGTTTAGCATCCACAGGTCTTTATGCAAGTTAAGATAGAAGCAACTGTTTGCAGTTTCCGTCTCATTTAGTCTGCTCTTTTCGCTTCCCCGAAGCTCTGTCCTGAGCCATCAGTGACCCTTTTAGCAGGAGATAATGGTGCTATTACAGCTGCAATGACCACTAATGACACTAATGCTGGCAATAGACACTGTTGGCATTGAGGTGGTTCAACAGCTGCTTCTAAAATGTAAAATTAAAAGCAAACATGTTAATCTGTTTGATTTATATTACCTTAGAAAGTATGCAGCAATGGGACCAAGTGGTTGGTGAAATCATGCTACTGTCAGGTGTTAGGAGAAGGAAAACACATTATTGTGCTCAGGCTCACTGGCCACGCGGTGCACAGCAAGAGACACGCGTCCACAGCTTGGGCAGGGGGAGGAACAACATCTGCATTTTGCAGCAGACCTTGGGTGGTCGTTTTAAACTCAGCACAGAGTTTAAGCATTTGAAATTGTATCTCTAAAAAATAAAAAAAGCCTTTTCCCCTTCTCCCACTGAAAGGCAGATTCCCTCCTTCTCCTGCCCCTTCAAATTCCTCTTTGGGATTAAGCAGAGTAAAGGCTCAGTCTCTGCCCTTTGCAGGTGGGAGCTCTGAGCATCTCAGCTCTTCTTTCCGGGGCTCTGTCCAAAATGGTGTCTTCACCACCAAGAAACATTTCTGGTAAATCCCAGTGAAAACCAGAAGATATTTGATTATCTCCATTCTGGCTGGTAAGTTTGCTTTGAAAAGGAGATAGGTGGTGGGTCAGCAGTGGTCCACTGGCTTTTATGGGTCTGATTTTGGCAACAGACCTAGCTCTTGCTCTTTTTCACAGCATTATCCAAATTTTAAGTACCTTTGCACTTAACTTTTCTGCCACCAATAGCAAGCTTGTACTTTTTTCTGCTTAAAGTATACTTTCTTTTTCTTTTCTCCTTTTATTTTTTTTCCTTCCTGAAAAGGCCTGTTTTAAATGCTGGGGATGAGATCATCTTCAAACTTCCCATTGCTCCAACTTTTGAGACTGCAAGTGCTCAGCACCACTGAGTAGGAGATATTTTCATCTATTCGAACTCTCTTACTTGTTTAACTTAGAATAAGCCTGATTCTCCATACACAGGACAAATCAGAAGGAAGTTCACCAAAATCAACTCCAGGCCCTGAGATTCAAACCAGGCCTTTGATTCCTTGAGTAGTCAAAGTAATTCCATCCATCAACATTTAGGAGGTAGGAAGTGCCATATGCCCCTGTCATGGCTTTGAGTGTGAAGTATCGTATGTTTGCTAAATGACTGGGATTGCAAAAAGGCTCCTGAGGAGCGCTAAATCTCTGATGAGCACACAGGGACAGGACCCATTTGCTCAAACGGATGCAAGACAAGGTTATCAGTTACATCCCCTGCCATGTAGGTCTTTCAGCCCCCTGCTAATAAATCCAAGTTGTGATGCTCAACTACAGCTAATAGCATTTCTGCACAATGTGTAACACTATCTCTGCCTCTCTTCCCCTCAAAAAAGATATTGGATGTACTTGAATGACCTAGTGGTATACCCATGGGGAGGGGCTCAGGTTTCAGCAAGATAGGGGTTCAGGGAATTCACTTACTGAGACTTTCTTACTGCTGGGTAAAGGTGGGGAAGTAGCACCTACATAGGATAAAACCTGGCATTTTACCCCAACCGAAGTAGGTTGGCAGAGCCAAGAGCAGAAGTCTTGTGTGACTCATGCTTCCTGCAGAGCAGAAACCTCGAACCTGGAATCTCACACAGAGAGGACAATGCTCAGGATTGCCCTACAGATCCCCTTGGCAATCATTTGCCTGCAGCCATCACACTGCTCAAGGTTCAACAGACCTCAGACAAGTGATTGCCTTGGAAAGGCTCCTGAGCAGGGTGTTCCCCAGGTTAATCACATGCTGAGATTTGCCATTTAGAGCTTTCCTGCTTGCACTTTTGAGTGTTACCTGAGCTCACCTGAACTCATGTTTTATTGACAGAAGGACTTTGTAAGGAGGCTCCTCCATCCACTATTGTGTCCCTTCTAGTCAGCTTCCCTGCCAGACTCTCCCCTTCCCTGAGCCTTACATCACTGATGTTGCAAAAAAAGCTGCCTTGTTTTGCTTTGAAAATGCCATGTTCTTAGCCTGATGCTTCTCTTACTCTTTGCTAACCAAGTCCTGGAGGTATCTTCAAAAAGCTCGTGGCATTCCTGCAGCATGCCGCAGCAGGGGAAGGGCTGACTGTACCCAAGCGTTCAGGAATTCCTCTTGGCTCACTGTAGTTTGGGTACAGAAATAAGCCAGAAGATTTATTGGAAGGAAAAAAGATATCATGCTGGCTCAATGTTCAGCACAGGCCAATTTTATTTTTTTTTTCAAAAGTTTCCTACTACGACTTTTTTCCCTTCCAAAATATGATCACTTTGATTATTTATTGGAAAACGTATTTCCTTACCATAAATGGTCCTCTGGAATATGAAAAATGCTAGCAGTCATTTAAATGGATATAAAACGAATACAAACTGCGGAAAGTTTTGTCTTAGAGGGAAAACTCCCATGTCAGCAGTGAACTGAGAGAGGGGGCCAACTGGGGAGCCCATTTCTAGATGGAAAAGCTTTTTCTACAGAAAATTCTCCGCTTACTCCTTCCAGCCTGGGCTTCCCCACGATTTTCATGTCATTAGGCAGTGATGAGCCAAGCACTCATCCATTGTTTCAGCTATGCATGCCTCCTGTGATCCCCCAGCTGCTCAGGTCCTCCTTGGGCTCGCTTGGCTGAAGGGTGGGAGTGGGCTGCTCCTGCCCTTCATCCTAAAGCACCTCCAGACTTGACTCAAAACCACCTCCCTGCCTCACATCCCCCCTAAGCCTGAGCAGTTGCATCAGTGGGAACAAGGTTTAGGCAATCCCCAGTGTCATGTAATCGAGTTTTACAGTCCACTGCCAGCACAATAAAATCTTTACTACTGTAGATGTCTCGCATTTTCAAACCCTGTCCTGAAAAAATAACAAGCCCACTACAGGGGAACTAGTTAACAATTACAAGTTTGTGCAAGTCTTAGTGACAGCAAAGGTCAGGGCTGGAGGCAAGAGAGTTCTCAGCACCCAGGGACCCCCAAAATGCCATCCACATCCCCCTTGCTGCTCTGATGCCCTGTAGCCACTGCCACTGGCCTTCCCATGCCTGTGTGTGCATCATCCCAGAGGAATAACAGGGATCCACACAGCAGTGACAACATGCCTCCTCTTCCCTGTGGGGTGAATTCAGTGGCCTTTGAAGCAAATAGCCTCCATGCTCATCTGTGCTGTGCCAGCAGCCTGCTGGAACACAGCCCCTGTCACCCTGAGGGGTCTGCATTCCCAAGAGCAGGTTTTGGGAGTGACCATCATCCTTGGTGCTCCCTGTTTCCATGTGGTTTCCAGCTGCTTTGCTCCCACTGACTTGTCCAAGCACATGTGCAGTGGCACTGGTGTGAGATGAAGGGGAGGGAAGTGACGCTGGCACTGAGGAGGAGGATTAATTCTGGGAATACTTGCAAAAATGCCCTCAAAGGTACGTGGCCTTGGGGAGAGAAGGGGCTGCTATAGCAAAGGGTGAGGCTTTGGCTTATCTGGAGTCACACAATGAGAGATGCCCTTGCTTCAGAGGGGGCATTGTGCAAGCAGAGCAGGAGGATGCTCGCTGGGATACAATTAATCTTGGCTGCTTCCATAAACTAATCTGGGCGCCGCCTGGCTGCAGGGCATGTGAGCCACCCCCATTGCCCCATGGCCACCAGGCTCAAACAAGATGCTCCTGCTGGACTGTGGACTTCACAATCTTCCAGGCCAGGGACATTATCCTGCTGCTTAGAGCACAAAGGATGGATTTATAAAGCAGCAGGGGGAATCCCAGTATCCCAAAGCTCAGTGTGACCAACCAGGTGTGACCCATCAGTTCCCATCAGCTCAGGGCTGGCTGTGAAGAGCAGAGAGGGCTGTGAGTACAGGCACACCCCTGGAGATGCAGCTCACTGGCAGAAGATGCTCCAGGGAGCAATTCCAAAGAGCCAGTAGCTTTCCTTGGAGAATAAGGGAGGTTCCCAGGTGTGCTGCAGCTCTGAGAACAGCCTCCTGAGGCTCAAACCCTCTGGCCACCCCTCCTGAGTATATATAATGCCTCTCACAGGGAAATGGTGGCCTTTGGCAAGCCCAGATTACCAGGGAGCAGAGAATTTACGAATTAGTTTGGCTGCACCTTGCTCGAGTCCCCCTGTTCTCTGCAGGCTCAAACCTCTCCGCAAGTGCAACTACACAAGTAAGCTCAACCAAACTTAATGAACTCCAGAGGAAAGCTCCCAAAATCTTTCCTGTCCACTTTGGGAAGAGCATATGCAAGGTTATAAATAGAGATGGAAAAAACAGCTATGCTTCTTTTAACCCTATGAAAATACTAACACATGTTTTTTGAGAAGGTAAAGAAGAAAATAGCACCTAAGAGCTGTTATTAGTTCCTAGAAACAGCTATTAGCAGACACAGCAGAACAAATTAGTTTGTTTATCAATGAGGAGAAGATTAAATCTGTGGCTATTAATGGCCCAAAGTAATCCTTGGTGGAGATGGAGAAACATTAGAAGAGGTGATGACGCCCTTCCAGAGGACGAATACTGAGAAACAAAAATAACAAATAACTTCCACTGAGTGGAGGAGCACTGGAAAAGTAGCCTGATCAGCACTGATCTAAAAATACCCATTTCCAGCACTGATACTACATCTGTCCTTTGTGTTGTCGAGTCCACAGGAGAAAACAGAGAGGATCTGGACCCAGTCCTCAGGAAATAGCCATGAGAGGGACCATCGAGTCTGTCTGGGAGTTTTGTCCAGTGTCCAAAATTGTAGGCACTAAAGTCTCATAGTGCCACCACCGTGGCTATCACAGCAGGTGGCATCACAGGTACCCTTTGGACCTGGAGAAGCCTTTGGTGAAACAGAGGAGAGGATGACCTGGTCCTTGGTCACGGTGCTGGAAAAGATGGGCAGACACAGCAGAAAGTGCTGGGTGCTAAAACTGGGTGCTGTAAGCAGTCAAAGCAGCAAGTGGGTAAGGAGAGAAATGTTAAAAAACAGAGGAATGTTTTTTACTGGCTCAGACTGGATCTGTCCCAGCTGTAAAGCAGTCTCATGGATTGAAAAGAAAACATTGTGTCACTTCTGTGTTTTCTGCCACTGCACGTTGACCCCAAACCCCGTTTTTCTCCATGACCTCTGGAGGTGCTGCTTGCTCCTTCCGCTTCATGGGGTATAACTCGAGCTTCAGCACTTCAGGTCCCCCTAGCTGAGTTGGGACAGGAGCTGTGATTTTTTTCCTCCATCTCCTTTACCCCTACAACACCATCCATGTGGCATTTGGCGTTTTGCTGCGTGGCACAGCTCTGTGCCAAAGCACCTTTCCCAACACTGCATCTGGCAGTGAAAAAAACCCAGCTCACCATTGCTCTTATGAGCTTTGGTTGCTCCCAGGCATCCATCTTCCTGGCATTGCCATTCCTCACTCCCAGGATGCTGCACTGGGGCCAGGAGGTGCTGAGGACTTGCAGAAGGGAAAAAGTTCCCTTTTCCTGCTTGTGGTCAGCCAGACCCCACCGTGGAGTTTTCTGATCTCAGGGAACGGGAACTCCCAGGTCTGATACCATTAATTATCGCTGGGTAAGTGGATTGTTTTGAGCACTTAAAGCTACTTTAGGGATTTGGATGCACATTGGTAACTAGTCCGTAGGCTTTCCTATGGGTTCCTAGACAAGGAGGTGCAAATCCTGCTGATAAGGCTTGTTAGTGATAGGGGGCTGGGGAGGGGAAGCTGGGGGGGTGTTTGGAGCCAGGCACAGGGATCTCCGGGGCCAGGAGGGTTAAGCCCACTGCTGCAGCCCCCTCCTCCTGCCGGAGAGCCCCTGGCTGGGGGGAGGCACTGGGGTGCAGCCGGGGTCAGGCTGATTTACAGCAGCAGAGGAACCGGGGCTGTTAATTCAAAGTTGCCGCTTATCGGTGTTTAGAAAGCAAGCTCCGATCTGTTGGTTAGCGATTTGGCCTTTGCTGTAAATAGAGGGGCCCCGTGCTTTGCTCTGACATTTTTGTCTTATTATCTTGTCTCAGCCTCCGAAGGAGGTGGGAGAGTTATTTAAGGCTGACCTTAGTGGAAGGAAAATGAACAACTCCCTTTCCCCACCCTGTTTTTCTCTCACAGTCCTGGGTAACAACTGTTGCATTGAAGTATCTGTGCAGGATACTTAATCCTCCACCATCCCTGAAAATATTTTGTAGATCAATTCACCCTGCTGTGTCCAGAGAAAATAATCACAAAGACACCAAATAGAACTAATACCAGGAATTTAAAAAAAAAAAAAAATCTGTCATTATTCCTCCAGAAAAATCAATGAGTATGGGCCTTGACTCCATCCGAGAATGGAGTTTACCACTTAGCCTGTTCAGTCTTGCATTGCTGTAGTTCAGGTTTAATTCAGATCTTTGTATCTCAAGTTTGTAAAGCAGTTGCTTCATCCCAAGCAACTAAAGATAAACCTCTGAACATAATATACAGAAATGCATATACAGTGGCTGGCTGGAGCTGGAGAGAGTATTTTGGACTTGGGAGAATTTAGATTGAGACCCGAACCCCCTACAGCTCTGGGGCAGAGTGTTCAAGGGATGCACAAGGAGTCCGTGTGGGTCTCACCCATTCCTGTTGTGTTTTGAGAGGTTTTCTGTGCCCAGAAATAAACGTGCATGTGCTACAACTGCCCCTGAGTGATTCACACCTTACACAAGATGTTCAAAGTGAGTCGGTTAAGAGACACGGGGAGAAATCCTCATCCATTTGGAGCACAGCACTTGCTAGACTGAAAAACATCTAATCTCCAACCGCTTGTTTTATTGACCTGTCACCGCCAGCCCCACCAGCTGCACAGTGAGAGTGCTGCAAGGCTACAGTAGCACATCTGGGGTGTGGACACGTGGGGTTTTTCAATCCCTCACCGATTCTTTGCAAACCTCTCTATTCAGTTAAAAATAACAACATAACCAGAACAAAACAAAACAAAAAAATCACCACCCAAAACCCCCTCCTGATCTGTTTTCAAAGCATTTCAGATACTTTCTGCTTTCAGCTGTGCCAGAAAAATGTCAAAAGATCATCTTTCCACCTAGAAAACCCTAGCGTTCTTCCAAGCACAAGTCTCGGAAAACTGAAAACAAATTCCTTGCAGTGGAAAGTGCAGTACCCATTCTGATCCCTGGGGGAAAAGCCCAGTCTGACTTGAGCTGGATTAGCAGCACGGATGACAGCTCAGGTCAGCCGCAGCCTTATCCGAATCAATTCCCCTCTCCGGAGAGGCGGTGCGTGTGTGCGCGCATACCTGCGGCTATAGGATTTGTAAATAATTGAGTTCTTCTGATCCCTACCACCCCAGCACAAGAAGAAAGATTCGGTCCTGAGGGGGCTGACAGAGGTTCAAGCCCCAGATCTGCCACTTAGACGCTTCTTCCCAAAGCTGTTTAGGCATGTAATTACTTTTCCGGCTCTGTGCCTGGTCTGAGTCTCTGATTCTCTGCCTCCTTTTATCTGTCAGCTTTTTACGGGGACAAGAGTACTCCTCTACCTCCCAAGCATGTAATGAAGATGAATTCATTACAGCTGTAACACTTTAACGAGCACTGTTGAAGATACAAGGTATCCTTACGAGTCCTAAATTAGGAAACTCCCTCTCAGAGTGTACTGGGGTGCCTGGATGCATGGCCCAGATCTGTGCCGGCAATACATTAATCCACCTCTGTGATTCTGGAAGGGATTTTAACAAGAGAAAGGGTCTGGCTTTCATGTAAAAGCCAAGCTTGCAGCAGTGACTGGAATTAGTTTCCTTTACCATGAGGATAACTCTGGAGCAGTGGTTGGGTGTATCATCTAGTCTCTGGAGGTGCATCCCGATTCCTGAGCATCCTCTACCCCATCCACTTGGATGCAGCAGACACAGAAATAGTGAGAAATGCCAGGAGAAATTGTATTTAGAGAAGGCAAGTCCCCTGGAGTTTTACTGTTTAAAAGAGACCTCCCAACTACTGTTTCATGCATAATTGTGCAATTGGTAATATCCTGCCAAAGAAAGGCTTAGATCATCTCGTCTGCAAAGCATTTCCCACCTCCAAATAAACATTTTGCTCGAGCACAAGTTGCAGGTCTTCCACCATAATGTGCCCCAGGCTGGATTTTGCATACTACCCACAGGCAAGGCAGCCAACCTGAATCTAGACAGCAGAAGGATGCAAGAGTCAAACTCGGGATGCTAGACCAGAAATATATTTTTTTATTCTTAATATCATGTGAGCAGCAGCACGATTCCAAAATGAAAAATAATTCTGTTTCATATTTCTTTACACAGAGAGACAGACAGACAGATCCACCCACAGCAGCAGCAATAGCAGTGGCAGCAGTGAGGCCGCTCAGCGAGGCACTGAGACAGGCACACACCAGAGGGGGTGCTGGGGCCTGGCTCTGAGGAAGGCTTTTCCCCTTTCTTCCTCCCTTGCCAGCCCATGCTCCATCTAGGGGAGGGTGTAACCTGGGCTGACCCATCCCTTTGGCTTTCCCTAGTCACTTTTCATAGAGCTTGCAGTCATGTTTGGTGAGGTTTGGGGGAATGGTGTGAAGGATCCATGACCCACCCAAAGGACATGAGCTCGTGCTTAGCTCTAAGCAGCCACCTAATCCTACAAATCTGCTCCACGGTTAGGAAAAGGGAATTCATAACATCTTGTGTTGAAGGGTGTGACTGGGTAGATCCTCACAGTCTTTTTCTCTGAGTGATCTCGAGGCCAAGCTGTATGGAGCTCTGAGTAACCTGGTCCAGTGGAAGGTTCCCTGCCATTCTGTGATTCTATCATCTCATTCAAGGCAACTCTGCAAACATAACCAGCCTTGTGCACAATACTTGAAGGACACCTTAAAACAAAATTGAAAGCATGGGAAAAACCCAAGACAACTCAGGAAAAAGCCTAAAACCAGGAATACCGGAGGGCTGCAGGAAATCCCAACAATATCAGAGATTACAGCAGGGGCTGTGGGAGCTTCTCTAGCCCACAGGAAGCTGATGGGTGATAGAGACCAAATGTTTCTGATATGAGAGAGTGGATGAGAAGAGACTCAAGGATTCACTGCTTCTATTAGTGGGACTGTTATGGGAAACAGCAATAATCTATAGCAAGGCAACATCAGAACATCAGCAATGGGAAAACTGTGTTTTGAAAGGGTCTATCCAGTGACTTGAAATAAGCTTGTCTTTAGAAATGGAATACCATCTAGTGGCCCAAAAAGGCAATAAGGATGTGCAATGGCAATTAGAGAATCAGATGAATTTAGAAAAAGAGAAGGAAAAGCTACAGAAGAAGTAAGGAGGGTGATTAACATATATAGTGCAGTGATTCACCCTGGAGCAAGGGAGAGCTCAAAAGGGACCTGATCATAGTAAATGCAAAGCTAAAATTAGACACTTGCAAAAGCAGATTGGGATGCAAAAATTAAAAATAACTGCTGGAGCTCCAGAAAGTGGTATAGAGAACTGGATCGGGAGCCATCATAGGAAGATGATTTCAAGGATGATATGGGCAAATGGGAAAAGAAAGAGAAGTTGAGAATAGCAGCCTATCCCACAAAGACTCCAAATGCTGTCCTGGGGTAGGTGGATATGGCAGATCAAACTGCTGTAGCAGTTAAAATGAAAAAAAAATGACCCCAAGGCAGGTAGCTGCAGATATGAAGCCACTGAAAGGAGGCACAACAGTAGAGATACTGCTTATACTTTGAATTAAATGGGGATTAAGTGGTAAATTGATTAGAGTGTGTGCTCCACCAGCTTTTATCCACTGTACATCAGGCACTTCCTTGATAAACCTTTAATCTTGCCACCATGGGCATTTAATCAAATTGCCCAGCAGGGTGGTAAGACAAGGATCCAGTTGGCACAATCACTACCAGTCCATAAGCTCGAGGAAGATGGAGAGTCTCTAATAAACTGATAATGACCTGCTTGCATGTTGTGGACAGGAGCAGCAGGACATGGTACCATGTACCAACCAACCACTCCCAGTGGAGCACAGGTATCTCCATGGTCCCTGGCAGCCCTGAGGCTGAGTCAGGCTCCTTGGACAGTGGATGAATTAGGAAAGGTATGGCACAAATGCACCCCCACAATTCACACTAAGCTTCCATATGGCAAAATGCAGGGGAAGAAGCAATTGACAGAGTTGCTTTCACATTAAGAGATAAACAATATACCTTTACTTGCATCCCACAGGGCAGAGCACCTGCCCTGCTGCACATGCTTGTGTGAGCAAAGTGTTTGAATGATGTGTGCAGGGGACAAAGGAAAGAGTCTGCCTTATGTGGTGATATTTGGGGAACCACAGATACAGAAGAAGAGGTACAAGAGAGATGTAGCTGAGTTTTAAAATTAATAGAGCAAAAGGGATTTAATGTCAACTTGAATATGGCACAGTTAAAACAACCTCAAGTTAAATGCCTGGACTCCGAAACTGGTGAAACAAGAAGATGGATAAATGCTAGAAAGGTTAAGCTTTCTGTAAATGAAGACTCCCACTAATCAATCCCAACTCTGAAGAGTGCTGGGAGAATTTAATTTCTTATGGCAGCATATCTATAGCTGTGCTAGTATCTTATGGCAGTGTATCCATCTTTGCTAATAGCAGCAGAGCGTTATGGAAATGACAGGAAAGAACCAGGGAGGGAGCTGGAGCAAAGACCAAGACAGTGCTTTATCTGACATGAAAGAAGCTGCTTGAAAAGCTTCTGCACTCAAATTCCCAGTTAAAGGAAAATTATTCATAACAAGAATTTCAACACGCACTGATACTGTGGGAGCAGTGCTATTACAGAGAAATAGTGGAGGAAAATGGATACCAGTAGCATGTGAGTCGTCTCCAGTGGCTGGACCAAAATTTCCTTGGCCATGAGAAAACCTGGTTAGAGGCAGTCTAGGCTGTGATGGAGTTGGAGGCTTTTCCCCTCAATAGTGCAGTTGTACCCCAGTCTGCTCATGTTCTGCTCTTACACACAAAGGGAAGAAATGGATATTAGTGTGGGTATCCTTTGAAAGGAAACCAGGAATGAAGCAAAGGTACTGCACACTCATGGGAGTGCTACATTTCAACAAAGAGGAAAAATAACCCAAGATACTCTTATCAGAGAAATGAGGGAACAAATAGTGGGCAAACTAGAGAAAGGATCATGCCAAGGAGCTTACAGGCTCTGAGTAGAAGACAAACCCTTCTACCAACATCTCTCCACAGATAGCTACTGTTTGGTAGTAGAACAAAATACTAGTTGCATAATGGGGGGAAAAGCAATGGCCAGCACATGGTGGGACACCTATGAAGAAAACTAGAGTTTTATTTTACAAGCTTAGAAGGAGAGTGGGAATAAAATATATGTAAAGGATGTTAAAGTAATGTGAAGACTACAAGCAATACTGAGAAATAATTTAGTGAGCAAGTAGCTATATTAACTCAGACTTTGTTTACTGCAGCCCCAACCAGGTGTCAGCTAAAAAAAATGGGATGAATAGTGTGGCCAGTTAATAAGAGCATCCTACACTTCTTTATGTAACTCATTATGGCTGTCTAAGATAACTGTCATAATGAGCTACATAAAAGAGCGTGGGGTACTCTGAAAAGAGTGCAAAGAGTTTATACTTGGCCTCAAATGAAGTAAGAAACATAAGACATAAATAAAAGTTGCATAAGGTGTGCAAAAGTGGATTAGTAAAAGAAAGCTGCCAGCTCTACTGCATTGGCTAAATTGACTGAGACAAATACTTCCAAGGGATCACCCCAATAAATGTCACAAACTAAAGAAAGGTATCAGTATTTGTTTGCCACAATAAATACCTTTCCTGGGCAGGATGAGGTTCTCCCACCTAAAAGGAATACGACTGCTGAAACTGTAACAGTGCTGTTACAGAAAATTGTTCATAGGTATGAAACACCACCTGAGACAGGATAAGATTAACAGAGTGGAGGGTTGGGAAGAGGGAGGTTTTAAGTGAAGAATTCAAGTCTTAATAACTAGCCTGGGGATTAAGCGGGGACTGTATAAACCCTATCACCTGCAATCATCCAGAACGGTAGAAAGAAATGAGTCAGACTATTAAATGAATCTAAAGACAATTGTAGGACAATATCCAAAATGACGGGCTAAAAAGTTAACCTCACTATCAGTAGCTTTAAAAGCAGTGATAGATTAGGGATTGGGTTACCATATTTTGTTTGGATAGCCTGTCGCTTAGTGGCCCTATGTCTAAGAGCCTAAAATATTATGGAAGATAAAGAAGAAAGCAATGCCCTGGTAGAAGAAGCAACATGAGAAAAATGTGTAAAAGGAGAGAGCAAGGATCCAATTCATATATGGCTTATGAAGTAAGGAGCCAAGCAATGTATTTGAAAACAGATTAAAAGGAATAAGGCTTAGAGACAAAGCAAAAGGGGACCTATTAAGTTACTAATAAGATAAATCCTCTAAGATATTAAATAGGTGAGGGCAATAGTAAATACAAACGGGTTCATGTTTCTCAGATGTCTCCCTAAGGGGCCAAAAAGTTCTGGAATCTGTCACAAATTTGTCAAGAACAGAGGCACTGAAAATGGCCCAAAGAGGGTCCTCTGGCGCCTGTGCAGCCTGAGCCCCTGCACTCAGAGCCTGCCCCAGCTCAGCCTCATGTCCCAAAAAGCAAGGGAGCACAATCCTCCCGGTGCTCACCTTCCCCTGGCTGCAGCACATCTGTTTGTCTGCTTGCATGCTCATGGTGCTGGGTTACCCTGCAAGTTTGGTTTATCTGCTGTTTTTGCAGGACAGTAGATTTTACTACAGCTCCTCAAAAAAGCAGCAGCTGACAGTCAGGGAGCAGCAATGCAAACTCCAAGACAAGGCAGAGGAGTTGAGGTCTCCTGCAGTTTCAAGGATTTCTAAACCGGCTTTCCGCTCCATATTAATGAGTATGATCTTTTTACAAATTGCATTAATTTTAGATATTTAAGAAGAAAGATAATGAGTGTGAAGTGCTTTGGAGACCTAGAGATGATCACCTTCAGACCTTTATGGCTCTGGAGGCCAGACCAGAAAGCAAATACTTCCACAGAGAGATTCCCTGCCTGGTCTGATCAGGAGCCTGGCATTGCTGCAGGGTTTGGAGCATCCTTGCTGCTTTCATGGGCAGCAAGCCAGGAGCTGGACACTACCAAAGGAGAGGAGAAACAGCAACCTGAAGACCAATAAAGTGGCACTGCTCTTGTTTACAAGATCATAACCCATGCATTAACTATATAGACATAATTGTTATAGTTTGCCTGTTTGTTTTATGTTTGGGTTTTTTTTAGTCTGTTTTACTGAAGTCACCAGTAAGATTTTCATGGCTAGATAGTTAAACTACAGCCTAGCCTGCCTTAGTCTTGCATAGCTTGCTCCAGCTACTTAATCTAATAGTAATATCTGAAGAACCCAAATGAAAAATTGTTACAGCTCTTAAGGGAGCCTTGAGAGTTACAGCTCATGATCTGGATCCACCCAGATTGGGAAATCATAGCTGCAGCTTTGGAAAAATGGTCTAAAATGACAATAACTGAATGAACTCAGTAGTTTTATCGGTTTACAGGAAAATCTGAAGAGAAGGAACAGCTTGAGGAAAAGCAGCTAGCCCTGGTGTCCAACTGCTGATTTCAGTAATGGCCTTTTAAGCAATTTAGGAGGAATTTGGGAGGAAGGGTCAAATGAGAAAAGAAACAGAAAGGAGAGACTGAAGCAGGCAGGATACTAAATGCTGTCAGTAGCTAAGGAGTTAAAATTTGAGAGAACTGGGGGTAAAGCACATATATGTGGAGGTCTGAAATGGGATAAAGAGTAATGGATTGTAAACTATTATGACTGAGCCACAGTAGAAGTAACACTGGAGAACAATGTTAGCCGTGTTAATAGCCAAAACTTCGCTGCCAAGTCTTGCAGTTCTTTAAAGAGGAAATTATAAAAATCATATATCGTGGATAAGGATGGCAGAAGTCGACACAGAAATGTTATAAATGATCATGCAAACAACTCTGTGTAATTCTCCCCTTCGCTGTTCCCCACAGCTGTTTAGCAGCCTCCACACATCCCAAGCCCAGCTCTGATACTGCACAGCTGCATAACCTTGGGCCAAACTTCTGAGCAAACCGCTAAGTTATGAGACAGCCTGCAAGAAGATAAGAAGGGCAAAAGCAGGGGGAGGAAAACCGAGAGCATTGGGTCAGATCAAGCCGTTAATATCTACACTGGAAACTGCAGGAAAATGGGTTTGAGCATCCAAATGATGTTTACCTTCCTTGCAAATGGCCACCAATAGCATTAGTCACACACCTGAGCTACATCAGCTGATGGTAATATTAGGATAACTAAGAAAAAGACTAATGGAGTTGTTTTAGGGATATAAAAAGGCAGATTAATTTTTTCTCTCTAATTTCAATTTTTAAAAATTGTATCTTCTTTTTTTTTTTTTTTCATTTTAAATATAGTAGATTTTTTTCCTCTTCCTTGCACCCAGGAGTCTAGCACACAGCTCTTGACTTCAACTTTTTAGCTTGGCCATGCTTTTTTGTCTCTGCTAAGCCTCCTCCAGCAGTCCATAGAAAAAGCTACCCAAAAAGCCAGCAAGCCTGGGGTGCATCCCGCTGCCCTCCTCCGAGCTGGCCCTACATACAAAAGTGGAAAGCTGTTGGGGTCGCGTGGAGCCAGGCAGCAGTGCCAATGTTTGGAGGGACAGGGAGGAATTACCAGCTGGGAGCCAGGTGAGGGCAGGTCTGGGGGCGCAGAGGGGCGGGAATGGCTCAGTTCTTGTATTAACTGATAACATTGAGCGCGTTAACCAGCGAGTGGAGCTCATCCCTTACGCTCTCCAGGGAGTGGCAGATCGTCTGGGGGCTGTCCAGGAGCTCGATGCTGTGGGTGTAGGGCTCGTATTTCACCGAGAAGGGCCGCTTGATGTGCGCCGCGTAGCTCCTGCAAGGGAAGGGGGCACAGGCTGGGTACAAGAGATGGGTCCTGAGGCTCCCTCCTACTCATCACCATGAAGCAGGAAGATACCACAGGTTAATGCCTCCTTTAGGCAGAGTTTCCACCTTTCCAGCTCCACTACAGCAGCAGAGATCCCGTCTGTTTGTCAAGGAACACCACGAGTTTGACCGTGGCTTTCTGTGGGTTGTACCAAACACGAGAGTACATCAAACTGGTCACCTCCACGGCCACTGCCAGGCATCCTCTGCTGCAATTCCTTCTGCAGAAAATGCCAACGAGATTGAGAAGCTAATTGCAGGGAAAGCCCGTGGTATTATCGTATTATATTACTAAATCCTTTCCGACATGCATTTATTGACTAATCTCTGCTTGGGGAGGGGGGAACTAGCTGTGTGGCATATTAAGGATAGACTTGACAGGCAGTGGCTCAGACCTGAGCTAGAGGATGAGAATAGAGTCACCAGAGCCTTGTGCTTCAGCAAAGCTGCACTGCTGTACACAAAGCCAAATGCAGCCTGAATCTCAGTGGTGATCTTGACTTTACCTCATGTCTCTCAAGAGCAAGACCTTGTTGCTGCTTTTCTAATGGAGAAGTATGTGGTCAAGTGAAAGCAAATCAAGGGTAGGGTTTCCCCAAAGTTGCCCACACTCACTTCCAGCACTAAGATTTGTATACTTGACAGAGTAGGGATTTTTCTTTCGGGGGTTGTGCGGATGTGGAGCTGAAAATCTATAGTTAGGTGCTTATGGCTGCACTCTCATGCTGGGAAAGCCTGGGAGCATGAGGGGACAACCAGCGCTACCAAGAGGCGCGCTGCTCTGCCCTGCGAGGCTTCACCCTTTCGCTCCTGAATTGCTTAGCTTAGGCTACCCTCTTGTGGCTACCGCGGGTCTGCTCTGGCGCAGGGCCTGGGCAAAGCAGCCCTTTCCCAGATGGAGACAGATGTTCCTCTAGCTGGTACTTCATGCCTAGGCCGGAATTGGAGGGATCTGGAGGAAAATACAGCACACAGGGCCAAGGCGAAACACGGTCCAAGGTGCAGGCTGGTGCTGGCAGGGAGCTGCCAGGTCATTGCAGGAAAAAAGCGAAAAAAAGTGTAAATAAAGGAGGTTTCTGCATACTCATGTTGTCCTCCTCCTAAAAGATGTGGCTCCTCTCAGTTTTACCAGGGAAAGTCCTGCTCATCTCTCTTGTTAATGTAATCAGCCACAGTCATGGCTCATAGCACAGCTGCTCATGGCTAGAAACCTGCCCTCCAAAATAGGTGTGCTCACTTGACACCTTTTGAAGCAAATAAATACAACATGGCTGCTTGGAAGGGCACTGGGGAGAGTGTCCTTTACGAGAAAAGTGGTTTTTCTCCAGATGTAACGCTGATAGTCAGGCCCGTCGTGGCAGCTGCCAGTAATGCAAAAGAGACGATGCTTTAATGTTTTCACCCCATAGAGTAGCATCTGTGTGGTCTCTGAGCTCTTTAAAGAGGACCATTTACAGTGCTTGTCACAGTCAAGACCCTCTAGCCTAATCTTGGCTGTGTATGTGGTGTATTTTCCCTTTTTAAATACAAGGAAATGACTCATTAGGCAGCAGTTGGAGTTTTTTTTAAAGCAGCCTAGTGTGTATGTGTGAGCACGGGCTCCCCCAGTGCTTGCTTTTGAGCAGCTGGACTCCAGGTTGTATGAACAGTGCAAGTGAGGGTAATAAAAGCAGAAGTTGAATTATAGCAGTCCTCACCACGTTATTTATATTAAATACCCCTCTTGCAGGAACTGTAAAGTCATGTACGTCATGTTCACCTCATCCTGTCTCTTTCCTAAGCGAAGATAAAAATAGTATAGGCAAAGTTTTCCTCTGTCAATCAAAGCAATCCAAGGACTGAGCTTTCCTCCTATGGGCAATTCTGGGTATGACCAAGAAAATGCTCTTCTGAACAGATGTCTATGGGTAGAGCTGACCCTTACCACCCTGTTTGCAGTCCCATGGGATGGGGAAACCCAGTTACCATGGTGGTATGGTGTCTGGGGTCCACTAACACATGTTAACCAGCCTAGGAGGCAAAAGTTCATTTTTTTTCCCCTGGATAGATCTATTCATGTCAAGCATATTCCCTGTAGGAACTGGAGAACTGCTTTAATTTGGAAGATCCGATCAAAGTTTTCAGAGAACTTCTGAGAACTTGGGCTGAAAGCAGCCTAATGTCAATATCTAATATCTCAATTTCCTATTGTTTGGGTGTCTCTCATTGCCCAGACCTACCTCAATTTATTTTTGGCATCACTGAAGCTTTCAGACACAAAATAAACAGGCTGGTAGTTCTGGTCCTGGTAGGGCTGAACAGCTGCAGCATCAGGGTCAAAGTCCCGCACCTCTGGTTCGTCTGACAAGGAGTGCTATGAACAGGGCAGAAAAAATCCTGCATGAAACTGAGGGGATTGGAGAGCACAGATGGGTTGGGTAAAGGTGGAGAACAGATTGAAGAAAGTCATTGTGCAGAAGCAGAAGGTGTTTTTCTCTATATAGCAGAGGCAAGTTATGGTGGGACTTACTATGAGCTCCCCATAGGAAGAGAGGAGCCCGGCTCCGTAGGCTTTGACTATTCCGTTCTGTCTGCAGAGCCCAAACTCCACTGTAAACCAGTAAAGCTGTGGGAAGAAAAAGAAAAATTCCTGAGGGACACAGCTCCTCATCCTAATCTTCCTGTCACTTCTGAGTCCTTGCACCCTCATCAGGGTCTGGGGCTGTTTAAAGGAACAGTCACCTGCCTCTTTGTCCCCTCTCCAGACTTTGCTGTCACAGAAAAGTTCTAAACTAAGCTGCTGCTACACCAGGACAGAGTCTATGTCCCTGGGCTTGTTCTATCTGCTATGAGATGCTGCTTGGTGTTGTTTGGTGTCCTTGAAGCAGAACAGGTCACCTTGCTGGGGGAGAGCCAAAGGAAGCAGATGTCATTTAATCCCATCCCAAAGAGTCCCAGCAGTGCTGCTGTTGGAAATATGATGCTTGATGATACTACTGGTGCCCAAGAAAATTGGGTTAATGTGCAAGTGAGCTCTGCTGTTTAACTGATCTCTGCTCTGCATAGTCATCATGAAAAGAGCAGGGCTGGGGCAGTTTTGTTGGGAGCTCTGAGCCTGCAAATCTTGGAATACCAGGCTGGATCAATCCCCTTAATCCCACAGAAGCATTGCTGGAGATGTTGTGCCCCCCATCCAGCAAAAGGAAAAACTTACTGTTGCTAGTTTCTCAATTTCTTCATCAGTTGCTCCCAGAGACGCCAGCCCAATATCCTAGGAAGAGAAGGGAAGGGGCAAACATGAGGACAGGTTTGGTCTGAGGGCCTTAGACATTGATTGCTCTGTTTTATTGCCTCAAGACCACACATCTTGTTGCCCTGTAGTGCCAGGCATCTGCTGGGATTTTATCGTGCTCAGACTAAAACCACTTTGTTGCAGAGTCAGTACTAGGGTCTTGGTCCATCACTAGAACTCTGAAACATCGTGGTTGATAAGAGCAAGAAAGGTTTAGGGTTTGGATCCCACCCCTCAAGGGGGAGAAAGCAGATAACCACCTTACCTGAGAGAACTGGGCAAATGTCTTATCAGCCAGCATCGGAACATGCCCCAGCAGCTCGTGACAGCAATCCCTGCCAAGGGGAGGGGGCAAGGAGGAAAACACAGTCAGCAGCAGACAGAGTGTGTCTGTTGGGGGAAAAGGGTGATTGCTGGCCAGCTTTGTGGCAGGGAGGCCGTGGGGCCAGGTGGTACTCACGGCTCGGGGGAGTGCATGGGCGAGGACGCGTGGCGGATGTACTGCGTGCACTGGAAGACGCGGAAAGCCAGGCTGGCCAGGAAGTCCCGTGCTGACAACAGGCCAGCCACTGGCCGCAGCTGGAAGCCAGTCCTCTCTGGAACAGCACACACTGTCTGGGCAAGGTGCACGGCCCTCGGGCTGTGCTGCTGCTCCCTGCGCTGGGAGCCAAAGGGCTGCACCAGCCTAATCTACCTGCTCCTACTGGGAACAACACAACCTAATCTACTGCTCCTACTGAGAACAACACCCATTCTTCAGGGGCTCAGCTACACCAACCTAATCTACCTGCTCCTACTAGGGAACAACACCTGCTCTTCAGGTGCTCAGTGGGATCATTTGACCACAGGCTTGCCCTTCAGTCACAGCCCGCTGTGTTTAGCTGCAGTTCCCTCCACTTGGGCACCACTCTGTCCTCTGTGGGTAGTGCACAAGCCACCAGCTCTCCTAAATCTCAGCTCACACACTACTCCTTTGGGTTCAGGTTTCCCATCTGTAGCTGTCCCCACTGGCAGACCCTGAACCTGCCTGGGCTCGTACCCACCTTTCAGGAAGCGGGAAACCTCCTCCAGCTGAGGGATGTTGTTCTCACTGTAGCCACAGAATTTCTCCAGTAGACTGAAAGCTTCAAGGTACTCCTTGCAGGCATGGGTGGGGTACAAGCTCTTCAGGGTGCTGTACACCTCCTTCCTTCAGGAGGAGAGGTGGCAGACATTCAGTGGTTAATGTGTCCAGTCCTCTCCTGTGCTCTGGCTACTCACTATCAGGGACTCATGTCTTTAAGCTCTGTGTCCTTTTGCCTTTCTCCACCTAAGTCTGTGTCTCTCCACATTGACAGAGGTATGTAAACACAGAGACACACATTCAAATGAACCTGCAAAGGCAGCAGCTGTGTCTGCACAGACCTATTTCTGCTTTGGAAGTCAGAAGACTGTATAAAAGGTATTAACTGGAATTAAAATATTCCCAGTAGGTTAATTCCTGAAGCTGCACTGTGAAGACAGTCAATAGAACCAGGAGATGACCTTGTTGAGAAGCCTGTGTACTCAGCTCATATGAGCCAGTCTTGTTTTCAGAAACACTCCTGCAGCAACACTCCAGGAAAAAAATCACGTTCAAAGGGAGAGCTTTCCTAAGTGAGGCCCTGGGGTACCACACAGATATTCACCATGGGCCTCATACTTCCTGCAGCTGTGATAACTGCTCTTGCTTTGGAGGCTGCTGCTGAGTCAGGACCCTTAGAGAAGTGGGGCTCCAGATTATCTACCTTGCTCTCTGGGGAGGCTCCTTTGGAGGAAACTCCTGGAGGCTGCAGCATGAAAGTGTTTTTTATAACAAGCCATTGAGTAAGATGCTTGCACTCCTGATGCATTTTTCAGGAGGTCATGCCCGAAATGTTTGGGTTTTGATTCCCAGCTTCTAGTGGTGAAGCACTAGCAGTGAAATCAGCACTACCAATGAAATCAACCAGCACTCACCAGGTAGCTGTCTCCTCCGCCGTGTACTCCACGTGAGGGATCGGGTCCCCACTGCAAGACAAAGGCACCACTACTGAGCAGAGCCCCAGCCAGGCTCCTCCTCCCTCTGAGAAGGAAGCACTTTGGAGAAGCTCTGCATGATGTTCATAAATCTTCTTACAAACCAAACAAGGAGGTGGCAGGAAAGACAAAACCTTAGTCCTGGTAATTTGTACAGGTGCAAAAAATACATAGACACGAAGAAAAGCATTAATCTAGTCAGAGATTATAAATGAACAAGGGATGAGCAAGGGTTTAGCAGACATAATACTTACCAGGGAAAAAAAATGGTTTTCACAGGGAAAAATTGAAAGACTTTGTGTGTGAAAATAAATTTATTTCATATGTCTGAACTTCAGGGAGCTGATGGCACTGAGAATGAACCAGTGTCTGAGAGATAAAAGCAGCTAATAAGGAGAACTAAATGCATTTGACCTGCAGAAAAATACTTTGTCAGTAAGGTTAAGGATGGCAGGAAAGAAAAATTTCAACGTTGATGTTAATGAGCATTGATAAATTTACAATTTTGCTTTTTCTCATCATAGTTAGAAATTGTATTTCCTAAATCTTTCTTTTCTGTATTTGGACAAATAAGATATTCACATATTGTAAAGCACAGTTCCTGAGGGGATGCTACACAGTGGCTCATAAATGCTAACATGCAGGTGAGATGTTAGAGAAGACCTCTTAAATTGGTGCCTCATCTTAGGACAATATTTATCCCTGTGTCACTTGGGATTCTTCCTCTGGCACTGTGACTTTCTGTGCATTTAGTATTTGTACAGGATAAAAACATCAGTGTCCATATTCTGGACTTCAAATTGGCAAAGTACATGAAAACCAACAGCAGAAACCCTTGCTAGGATCACACCAGTTGCAGGGGTAGCTCAAACAGGTGACCCACATAATTTCTGTAGTCTGCTTTCAGCACTTAATCCTGCTCAGAGAGAGAATGCTACGGTGAAAGGCAGCATCACTGAATAGGATCTAGGGAATATTTTACAAACCTAACTGAATATTAGACTCTGTTTGATGTTGTAGTGAACATACTGAGTGCTATCACTGACTACATATATCACAATAGAAGTATTAAGTAAGAGTACAAGACATAGTCTTAAATCTATATAAGACAATGATGAGAACATTACTGGAATCTATTTAATTTAGCGCAGAGTTAGGAGGTGAATCATTTAGACTATAAATACCCTCATAGTAAAAAAAAATGATAGCAGTATTTTATCTAGTAGATAAAAGGTATGTGTGATCCATTGGGTAAAAGCTAAAGCTATCCAAGTCCAGCTTAGAAATAAAACCCACATTTTTTCATGGATAATGAGCCCTTGGAACAAATCTTCTGGGCATGGGGTAGCTTTGTCAGTACTTGAAACACTGTAGTCAAAACTAGGTGCCATTCTAAAGAGATGGGACATTTCTAAATGAAGTTTGAGATCTGATGGATATATATCTGGCTTTTGTTATGCAGGGGGTTTATTCTTACTCTACCCTTACCAATGTATGTGTTAATGACAACAGATATTTTTAATTAAAGAGAGCCTGGAATGCAAAGAGAGGAGAGACACAAAAGGAGCTGGAAAGGCCGAATGGGGAGACAAAATATAAAGAAAGAGAAGTGTCATACAGGTAGCACAATGACTTCCCAATAGGTTCGTTGACATGTCATTATCCCCACGAGAATATCAGGAAGGAGACTTACTGCTTATAGTGAAAAGCAATCTCTGCTATTGATTTCCTTCTCTGGCGATACACTGGGTCAGAGTAGCCCTGTGGTGACAAATAGGAACAGACAGGACTTTTCATCAGTTACTAAAGTTTCTCAGCCAGAAGAATCCATCACTGGCTGGAGAGACATCTCTCAAGGTGGCAATCACACTCCAGTGCCCTGATCAGCTGCACCAAGAGGGGCTCTCAGCTCTCAGCTGCCTGCCTCTGTGGGATGGCTTAGGAGCTCGGGGACAGGGGGTGAATGCACAGACTGACTCACCGGGTGATCCAGATCCAAGTCAGGGTCAAACTTGGTGACCAAATGGTGGCACTTGTCCAATTCACAGATCTTTCTGGGAAACCAGTGAACTATGGGAAGAGAGAAAGTGACAGTCTGTCGATGGAAGTGAAGATCCCCTAAAGAGAAGGGGCTCTGAGGCTGAATAAGATATACCTCATCTGGTGTACCAAAGGCACACATACAACATGGCACAGGCAGTAGTTTCACAATCTCAATGCTCTTTTCCTAGAGTCAGGTCTAATGCCATGATCTGCATTTCATTACTTCCTTGCCCATCTCTCAGCAGAGTATTTTGTGACAAAATAAGAAGATGAAAATTAGATTTTAATTAATGATTCACGTTAAAAAATATCCAGAGATCCTGTTGGTCACAGATCTCTAGGGATCTCTAAGGATATTCTCCTACAATACTATTCTACAATAATCATCCTATCTTCAGAACAGGATGACACAGGAAGTGTCTTGTAGATTAGTGCTGGAATCTGTACAGAGGTCCTAACACGTAGGTAGGAAACTACTTTGCATTTATAATATAAAATGCTGGAGTAGGAATGGAGAACTCATTAGGAGAGTTGTGAGCAAAGCATGAAATCAAACCTCCTATTTCTATTTTTTTCAATCTTTTACCATAAGAATGGACTATGAACAATGGGGTCTGTTGAGAAAAGGACAAGGAGGGAAATTACTTTCAGGATTCAGGCATCCCAGAGGTAGTCCCTTCGGGTTTGTTTGAATTCAGCACTCAGCAGCCCTTTCACTTTATTGGGAATAACAAAGCCTCCACCCTGTTTCTACAGGAAGAGCTCAGCCTCTTCACATGAGTGAAAATGTTTGTAAGTTCCTTACATTTGTCCTCCTTAGTGGTCCTCACATCTTCTGCTACTCTCTTGATGGAGCTAATGAAAGTATTGAGGTCAGAGCTGTGGACTTCACAGCGCACGAAGTATTCCAGTTCAGCAGTCCCTTCGCGGGGCTTTCGGCTAAGCCTGGTCTCCAGGTGGTGAATTTTGGCTTCAAATGTCTTTTGAGCCATGGAAAGGAAGAAAGAAAAAAATTAAGCAACATTTGAAACACCTTCTGCTACTACCCGACATGGAAAGGAAGAAAGAAAAAAATTAAGCAACATTTGAAACACCTTCTGCTACTACCCGACATGGAAAGGAAGAAAGAAAAAAATTAAGCAACATTTGAAACACCTTCTGCTACTACCCAAAGATGTCCATATGGACGCAGAACTACAGAATGGTTTGGGTTGGAAGGGACTTTAAACATCGTCTCATCCCAACCTCCCTGCTATGGACAGGGACAGCTTTCACTAGACCAGGTTGCTTGGAGCTCCATCCAACCAGACCTTTAACACTTGCAAGGATGGGCCATCCACACTCTGGGCCACCTATATCAGTGCCTCATCACCCTCACAGTAAACAATTGTTTCCTACTATCTGACCTAAACCTACTCTCTTTCACTTTGAATCCATCCCTTCTGTCCTGACACTATGTGCTCTTGTAAAAAGTCTCTCTCCATCTTCCCCCTAGACCCCCCCCTCAGTTATTAGAAATTAGGTCACCAAGAAGCCTTATCTTTTCCAGGATGAGTAATCCCAGTCTGGGATGAATTCCTTCTTGATGTTTTCTTCATTCCCCCACACACTTACCCAACAATTCCACATTTTTTTCCTTCTGCACAAACACCGAGGCTGCTCAATAACTACCAACAGAAGACTTCCACCATGGCAAAGAAGAACAAGAGAAGCAGTTGATGTGGCAGAGGGTTGTTTTCCATGTTCCTGTCCCAGGCACAGCCGAGGTGTGTACTGGGGGGCTTTAAAGGGCAGGGTGCTGCTGTGATGGGCAGTNGTCTGGGCTCGCTACCAGTGCTGATGCCTTTTGGGTTCGCTATCAGAACTGACCTCCCCCACGGAATAAGGAGACAAAATGATGTCTGTGGTCTCCCAAAGGGCCCTGGTAGATTTGTGGGTATGTTCTTTAGCTCAGTGAAAACTGGTAATACAAGCCCTAGGCAATGATCCAACCTTCCCAAAGTTCCCGCAGGACCTTTGATAGAGGAAGGGACATGATTTCTTTTGTTAATCAGAGGCAAAAAGATGAGAAGGAACAGATTCGATGCCACAGGTAAATTAAATTTAGGACAATGTTTTTTAATGTACCTACCAACTTCACTATTACATTGTCCACTCAACAATCGATACCTTTGCATTAATCTGACAGCTGTGATTGCATTACCTATGCTTCAGCTGCATGTAACACATACAGAAGAGTGAAACCAGCTTCCCTGCAGCCTGGTTCATGATGAGACAAATGTCATTATGCCCATCTGATTTCATATCTTGTACCTGCATTGCCAGAGGGATCTGGGAAATGAATCTTCCTCTGTTGGGACTTGACATGCTTGTCTTTTTATTATATTTAAAGGTCTCACTGTGACAAGCTCAAAGAGCTTTTTTGCTCCAGGAAGAAACAAACAATATTTGAACATAAACTGCCACAGCTTCTTGCTTGATGTTTTAAAAATTGTTTAAATCACAGAGTTTAAATGCAGTATAACATAAAATCTACCAAGTACAAGAGTGTACACATCTGTTTCATACCCACTGAGCAGCCTGTTGAATGTTACACTGGTGGATTTGTCATGCTTTATCTGGCATCTGTACACTTCTGGGAAGGATACCCCAGTCATCACAACACATGGATTTTGAGAAGTTTGTCATAAAGGTTCTTTCAGTCTTGAGACAAGAACCATATATTGCCCAGAAAACAGCATTTCTTGCAACAGTCCTCATAGAGGAATTGCAATTGCTGAAGATCTAAAGGTTTTTCATAAAATTATCAGAGGTAATACTAAATGAGCAATGAATAACTAGAATGCCCTACAATTTCAGGGGAATACTTATCCCCCAAACACACTTTTTGTATGTTTACAGTTTTTAAGTAGCAGGTTTACTGTATAGTGTACATACCTGCAAACAACCTGCTGTGACCTGCTCTGAGCAGGGTGTTGGGCCAGAGATCTCCAGAGGCCCCTTACAAGCCACGTGACAGATTAACAGGAGCAAATTGTCCTCTCCTTCCACTGCTGAAGTCAATGAAATTAAACTACCATAGATAAAATGCATCTCAGAACCTCAGTGTGCAAAACACTTTTGAATCATTCTGGATGAAAACACACCACATGAATGCAAGCTGTCATGCTTGGATTATTGTTTAAATAGGCAGCACTTATCTCAGTCTTTTCATTCATGGCTCTGAGATCCTATATAATGCAATATTACATTGCTGGCTAGGGGGAAAAAGCTCACCAGTTTTCCTTGGTATTAAAGGCATAGACAGGATGCATCTCTGAGGGGAATCAAAGAATCTTTAACAAGTGAATCAGAATAATCCTTGAAGTAGAGAGGTAATTTTGAAATCAATATGCCAGTTTTATACCCAAGGCAAAGCTGTTTCTGGAACTGTTTGTCTGAGGACCATTGTGGTAATGACCCATAAGTGAGGTGAGTTTGGTCTGTAGACAGGCAGGGCACACAGCTTGCTTTGAATGTGGGATCAGAGCCCTGTGCCTGAAGCTGAAGTGCTGAGCAGTGGGGACAGCTGTCAGAGTACACTACAAGCCACAAGGGTGTGGACTGGAGTGTGAAACTGAAAATAATTAAGCAAAATTAAGGCCAGAGCTTAACAGCACTGCAAGACAGAGGTACTTCTCCTTCTTAGTGATGGCAAGTGAGAACACACCAGGGCAAAGCATGACTTCAGAGATATCAGACAATTAACTGATAATCTGAAGTAGGCAGACCCAGTCTGAGTCTTCTTTGTAACACTCAAGTGATGCTTCTCAGAGCCCACTCACGAAACCTGAAGTGTGTTCCTTGAGTATCACACAACAGGTTAGGTACTCACCTCAAACACCTTAAGGACACGGGACAGCGGTGAAGTCTTGGATCCCTTGAGCATGAAGAAGAGGTTCAGCATGGCTCTGCCATCCTTCTCCTCGAATACAATGGTCTCTGTAGACTCTGCAGCATCAGTGGCTGCAGCCGCAGCCTCTCTTTCCTTCCTGGCATCTTCAATGAGGCTTTGGCGTCTTCCAATGAACCGTGGAGACTGGAGGCAGGGCAGAAATAAATAACACTGCTCACAGAGATGTAGGAGATCAGAGGCATTCCCAGTAGCTGGATGTGACTGGTATGTGTCAGCAGAGGAAGCAGGGAAAGGACGGACTGACTTGCCTGGATTTGTAAAGGCAGATCTGCTCATGAGGACTGAGGTTTTAGAATTGAACTTACAGAAATGTGGGGCTTTGGGGGACAAAAAACTGTGTAAAAAATATTTTTAACACAACTGGAGAGTGGGCTTCTCCCCTCACCCTCCCTATTGGTTTTCAATATCCTCAAAAAAAACCCAAGACCCAGAAAAAATCCTTATGTGGTTTTCAGGTGTCTGATGAACTCAGGTGGAGCAACATAAACCTGAAGTCATCTGAGAAAAGATACTTCATGAGGGACAGGCAAAGCCCACAGCTGTGGCCTGGCCAGGAAACATGAACTGTTTGCAGGTGTATTAGCAGGGCATCTTAGCAAAACTGCTCCCAGGATCCAATATGACATTTACTTTTGACATTAAGTGGATGCTTATCCGCTGAAGTGTAATTGAAACCACAACCATATACCCCAGAAAATAAATTCCTCCCACTTATCTGAAGATTTGTTTTGTCTCAACAAACTTCTGCAGATTTCTGTTACTTGGAATTGAACCTAAAATGCAACTCTGTGCCTGAGGTCATGTTAGGACACCTGTTTATATTTATGGTGAACTGCAAACTGTTTCGATCACTGCTGTTCCTTTTGTTGTACAAATGGCTCATATACCAACTTATTTGTTCTTGGTCTTTTTACAACCAGTTTTCTATTTTGAGGCAACACATCTGGTTCCAGTTTTCTGTGTTCAAGACCCAAACCAGATGACAAACCTCCAGAGCTTGCTAAAAGAAACCTGGGGCAGCACTGAAGAAAGACACAGAGTGGGACTGGCTGCAGTTTTCCCTGACTACTTTGAAAATATTTAGAACATGCTAACATGCTAAGTAAGCAGTTCTTTCCCTACCTTGTGGAAATTAAGAGTGTTTTCCTTTTAAAAAGACAGCCTGATTGACTACTAAGTTTATTTTCTCTCTGATTTTCAAAGCCCCCTATCAGTAACTTATATTTCCTGGGAGAATCCTCTTGGATGCTTTAGCAGTGTAAAGCTGACATTTTAAATGCAGCCTCAAAAACTCAGCACATGGAGGCACCAGCCCACACACCTCTATCTGATCCTGTTTCAGTAAAGACACCCCTCCGAAATTACATTTCCTGATCTACTCTTTATTCCTCAGGGCCCAGAAAAACACCTTCTAACAAATAAGTGCATGCTGCTGCTTCTCTAAATTGGTGATATTCGTGCCCAAAGAGAGCAGACATCGAACAAGTGACCTCAGTTGTAATTTTAAAAATCTTGTGAGCATGTGCTTGGCTTTAAGCGTGTGTTTTCCATCACTGCAGTGCTTGAAGCTAAGCTGGTGTTTACTTTAAAGTGCCTGCAATAAGCAGGGCAAACAGCCCTGTTCCAGCCACAGAAAATGAGCTCCACAGCTATCCCAAGCGAGGCAATGCTTTACCTAGGGGTGCTTTGTCACACTGTGGCCCAATGTGCAGCAGGATTTTACTTCTGGGTTGGAGAAGGAGAGAGGAGGGAAACTAGACCTCCATATTTAGGCTGTAAATCAGGTTAAAATGCAACTGGATGGTGTTTAAAATGCCGGAGTTGGTGCCTGGAAAGCTGCACTGGGAGAAGCAGACTCAACCAGTCCCACACATGAGAGGAGACTACAGGCAGGCAGGAGTGGGGGCTTTGGTCCCTGTCAAGGGGTCCTGGAAGTTTCTTAGCTGCCTGATGGCATAGTTTAAGGGGGTAAATTGAAAAAAAAAAATCAAAACAAAGCAGAAAAACGCTGAATTTTGCTTGGGAGGGGTCTGCCTGCCTGCTGCCTCCTCTGCCAGCTGGAGGCTACCTGGCTGTATGTTCCCCACCTCACTCTGCCCCTCACATTCATGCTCATTGGGCTATTATCTCCTTCTGCTGGAAATTAGGAATGTGGCATATATAATAACCAAACTGATCCCATGATAAATGCCTTCCTTTCTTCCAAAGGCACCATTATATGGTATTTCTGAATTGCCTTGCAGACTTGCTCCCTCAGTGCTACAGTGAGAACTGTAATTTGATTTTGCAAAGCATTTATTTACTTAACCAGGGCCTGACTCATTCACCTCTTCTGAAGGTTAGTTTGCACCTCTTATGAAGGGTTTGTTAATTTTTCCTTTCTCAAATTTGCTGCAACTCAGAGTGTCCAGCCTGCATATTGTCATTAAAAATACTGCATTCTGAGCTATTTTGTTGCTTTTTTCTCCTGGCTCATTATTTGCAGCAATCACAAAGGACTGTAAAGATTATGGGCATTTATATCCCACCCCTGCTTTCCTGGGTGCTTTTTCCTGCTTTTTTGGCTTCAGTGGCTTTCTCTGTAACCAAACCCTGCCCCAGATAGAGTCCCAAAGTCTCTTGCAAGAACTATTAGCAGCAGAAAAGCTTAATATGTAACCAAAGATTTTTACATGGAGTTTGATGTCTGGCTGGCCCAGCTGGCATGTAAAACACCTGCTGGTGTAGAGGAGTTCTGGGATTGCAAAGGTCTGGATTTTTCCCCTGGTTTGCAGTTTCCCCTGGCGAGGGAGCCCCTCAGACCTGCTGGAGGTGATGTGATGGTGGATGACCGCTGTGTGCCAGATCCCCCACAGTCACAGTGACAACACAGGGGCCAGGGACATGCCATGTCACATACAAATGCAGAGTCACGCCTCTTGCCTGCTAGAAGCCAGGGTTGGGGAGATCTGTGCTAGGTGAGAGCAAAGAGAAAAGCTTTTCATGCATCCAACTCTCAGGGCAATCCTCACAGGGCAAAGTTTTAATTTTATTTGTTTTCCCCTTTCTGAAAGTTTGCATTCAAAACCAAACACAGACTAAGATTTTATGTACCCTCCAGGCTGGAGGAGCCACTCACCCCAAGCAGGTTGCCTCATTCTTGTCAGCCCACCTATTGAACCTGAATTCCCCTGGCCCCTATGTTCAGTGGCCCATTTTTTCATAAAACACAGAGCAGCACCCCAGAGGGTGTAATAACCAAACACTCTTCACTTCTCCAGACACTGAGCATCTCAAATACTGATTTTACAAGTCGCCTGGAAAATATCAGGTTTTCAAGGGCCACTCAAGTACTCATTATTTTGCTGGAATGGAAAGGACTGTGTCAGAGGGAAGCCTTCCCTGATCTCCATTTATTAGAGACAGCAAGCTTACCTCCTTGTTTTATAAATGTTTCCCTTCTTTTCCAGCCAACACCACTCTCCAAAGCATCTTTCTGCCAGTGTAGTGGTTGATTTTAGTGAGGCAGAGCATTGTACAAGATTAAGAGGAGAGTGGGTGAAAAAGGCTACAGGTGTAAGGAGGGAAATGGGAACTTTAAAAGTGACCTGCTGGAGTCACACAGCAGACATCTGCCAAACACATCTGCTACCTGACCTATCTCTATTCCTAAGTTTCCTCCTGCCAAGGGGGGCCTCTCCTGGTGCACCCATTGCCACTGGCTGCTCTGGCTCCTGCATTGTCACCTGCTGCCTATCCACATCTCTGCCTCACAGGACTGTCCAATATTGGGAGTCTTCAAGCTCATCCTGCCTGGCAAGGCTTTGAAGTTAAGAGCTGAAATGTCCCTGTCCCTACAGCAACTCTGATGGGTTGGCCAGGCTTGGCTTTCTAAAGACACTTGACAGCTCAGGGGGAAGTTTTCCTCTCCCTTCCCTGACACATTCAGTTCTGGTGTGTGCAGAAGCTTTCTCTGGGCTAAACACAAGGCTGAGAACACATCAAGGAGGACTGGGAACAGAAATGGGGGAAGGATGTTCTGGGAGATAAACTGGATACAGCAGCCATAAACAAACAAGGTACACCGCCTGTGCCTTGTGTGCTGTCTGAGACGACAGCCCCACTTTTTTTATTATGCTAGAACAGGTGAAATCTCTGCTATTTAATGCCTTGAAACCTAGAAATTGTTAAGATCTTCAAACTGCCTTTCACAGGAGGATTTCTTGCTATTCTTGCCTTAGGTCTGTGGGTTATTAACCTTACTTTTGGTTGAAGTGGTTTCATTATTTCAAGTTTTTACCCCTTTAAATGTTTCATTTCACATGTATCAGTATGTAGAGAGAACTGTTGGAGTAATTTCCCTTTGCCAGCCTTGAGCCCAGGCATGTCCATGTCAGGGAAGTCCCACAAAGAAAGTGTTGGTCCATCTATCCCTGCCTGCCTCTGCCTGTAGCTGTGGAAGAGCTGTGGGTTTTGGAGGGGGAGGGAAAGAAGTGGGGTAGGGTTGTCTTACCATGATGGCCTCGGCTTGCTTGGAGTCCAGCTCTGACACCGCCCTGCGGAAGCCTTTGGCTGCAGAGGTGGAGATGTTCGGGGTTGGCATCTTTGCTCTTCCACGAGCTCTGCTGTCTGCTTTCCAGCTCCTTGCCAGCTTTTTATAGGGCAGGGCTGACGTCAAAGACTCTTTCAAATCTTCTCTTCCCCTGCCACCTCCCCATCACCACCTCCCTCCTTTCTCCCCCTCAGGCTGAGAGGAGGAGGGGATGTGAAGGAGAGAAACGTGTCTGTCCCATTAAATCTAATCGCTACAAAGATTGCAGACACCCTGCCTTCACAGACCAGACAATCCCCCACCTGTTTGCCTGCATCCAAAAGATTTCTTCTCTAATTTACCCCTTCTCTCCTTTCCCCTCCCCCCCACTTCTGGATGGAGTTCATTCTCATTACATGTTTCAGTCCGACACATTTGCTTCCCCAGCTTGGGAGTTGCATGAACGGATTTTGATCTGTGAAAGGAAGAAATAAAAGGAAGGGAGAGATGTAGCCCTCTCCAGCCTTTTTTCCCCCTTGTTTGCCTTGTCGTGGAGGCAGTAAAGTAATAGGAAAATAACACTGATTCCCACAAGGCAGCTGTGGGACTGGATGCTGTTCTCATGCAGGGACCTCCTGGTGCCCGGCTCCTGACAGGGCTGTGCCTTCCGGGGCTCCCCCAGCACCTCAGAGCTTGTCACTCTGACAGCAGCAGGGCAGAACCTGACTCCTCAGAAATTAAGAAGGCTTTAGAGGAAATAACCTGGAAAAACCCTCTCAGTCCTGCCTTCCTAAGTGCTTTGCTCCTCTTGCAGTAATTCCTAAGGGACCAAATGCTTGAGTACAGCTGGGGCTGTGGCAGCGTGTGACAGGTAAGACCCCTCCCAGAGTCTCTGCTCTGTTGTGAATAAAACTGGCATTTTTCTCTGATTAGATTGTCCAAACCAGTGCTGCAGGAATGCACAGCTGTGCTTTGTGTGAGCTGCCTCCATGCTGGTGACAGGCCACTGGCTGGCACAAATCCCTGTGGCAGGGGAGCTGGTGGCCTCCCACCCGCTGACTGCCCAAGAGCTCACCCGCAGCCTTGCTGACCACAGCACTGACATCTGGCAGGGCTGGTGGCTCATCCTCCTCTCAGCAGGACACCTGAGTTCCTCCCAGCCTGCTGGTGAGTTTTGCAGTGCCAAAAGCTCTGGAGGACCAACAACCCATTGACTCCTCGAGGATGCAAGGCTGTTGAAACACCAGGGAGCAGGCAGCGACCAACACTGCCAGCCCCACAGAGGCAGCTTGGGAAGCTCATGGATAGGAGTCAAAGTTCAAGTAAGGAGTTGGCAGCAGCTAAAGATTGGTGCAGTATTGAGACAAAATTGATTTTAAGTCATGTGGAGTAACTTCTCTTATTGCAGGTGCTGAGGGTACTGGGCAGTTCAGTACAGTAAAAACCAGAGGAAGGAGTTAAGCAGCAATCAGGGCTCATCTACGCCCAACCTGTGTCCTCCCATGTGGCATCACCTCACACACTGAGAACAGCCCTTGATTTTGCTTTAATTTCGTCTCTAATCCCCTCTGAGTCTCCTAAACTGTCTATTTGCTCTCTGCTAAACCTTGGATGCTCAAAACACAAGATAAAACCAAACTGGTGGAGGGTAATGCTGTCTAGTGTTGCAAGATTTTCTCGGAAAATATTTTTGGGGGCAAGTTCCAAGACCCTCCACTGCCCAGAAGGTAGTCAAGGAGCAGCACTGCAGGCTCAGTCACCTCCTGTCTGCAGGGGTGTCTTTGGGGACCCTCTTACTGGGGGATACAAATTAGCACAATGCTATGGTTGATTTATTTTTGTGTCCCTGGCTGAGGTGAGCCATGGTTGCTGGACGGGGTGGGATGCTGGGAACAAGGCTCTGAAGACTGTATGGAAGAAAAAAGAACCCACAGAAATAATGCTCATGTATCTTTTGTGGTAGGCACCAGTGAAGAGACCTCAGCGGGGATTCTGTAACACCATGAATGACAGTAAAGTTGACATATAAAGAGGGCAAAGGACACAGCTCTTCCTCACATTCTAAGATGAAACTGCAAAGGTATTAAGGATGAAAAAGCATAGTTAGGCTAGATACTCCAGAAATATTTAGTTAAAACTATTTAGACTTTGTTAGTGTAATATCCTGTTAAAAAAAAGCATTGCCAATGAAGGGCCTTGCCAAGACTGGACCAGTTTCATTGGGATTTCATTTGGAAGGGAAAAAGGGACTTGGGTAGGAGGAGAGTTACAAGAATTACATTTGAATATATTTACCAAATCAAGTTTTAACTGTGGATTAATTATTCTGGCTTGCACTACCTTTTAAAACAGCATGTAGAATATGGAATTAGAATATTTTTCATTTCAGGTTTTCAGTTCAATTTTAGAACAAAGACAAAATTGAAATTAATTGATTAATTTAATCCCTTTTCCTTCATACTGTTTTCTTAAAGTCAGAAAGAGAAATCATTTTGCTAGACCTATTATTTTCAGAAACTGACTTAGTTTAAAGGTCTTTTTAGAGAAGTATTTGCCAATGATGATAAACCTAAAATCAGACATCACAGCAAGTTCCAGTTATCCAAATCTGTAATAAATTTGCTAAGAAGATAGGCTTAAAATGTCGGTTCACATAAAGAATTGAGAAAATTGGCAAAATAATAAATATGGGATGAGAACAAGCCACTCAGCCTCCTGCAGGCTGTAACCTATTCAGAGATCACATATGAAAGCTCTTCTGACAAGCAAAGGAATTAAAATGTGCCAATGCCATCAGACAAGTTCTCTGAATATAAATTTCTGTTTTCCTTTTGTGCCATTACATGTTGTTACTTCCCTTGTGAAATTCAGTACTTTATTCAAGATCATCAGTGCTTCTACTTAGTTATCTCATCCCAAAGCCCTTGATTTTTAATCCCTTGTTTTCCTACTGGTGGTAAATTAGGCATACAACTCTCTTCTTTAAACCCTCCTAATCTGCCTGCCCCTATCTGGATGAAGTCCTGCATTGTATGGAAATTCTGTCCAGCGTGGAGTCAAAGTTCTGCTTTCCATGCAACCCAGGGCAAAATGTCCAGATTGCCATGAAGGAATTGCCATGGTAAGAATTTCACTCTCTGATAAGAGTGGAAGATCAGGTTGGTTCTCCTGTTCTGGAGGAGCTGACAGAGGAGGGAAGCTGGGAGAAACCATGTGGCAGCAGGTGCTCCTTTTGGGCAGCCAGGTGGGTGGATGTCCTGCAGAACAATTATCAGCACAGCTGCACAAGGACAGGCATTACTTTCTCCCAGACAGTCCAGTGCAGAGCTGTTCAATGTATTTTCCACCTATGTCTTTCATAGGCAAATGCCCATCTTTTTGGAAACTGGCCACATCTTAGAATTTTTCATCTCTTATATGTCTACATCTCTATAAACCACCTATCTGGATCCATGTTTAAGTTCTGATATCAGACATGGCTTTTGGGGGGTGTGAACCTATTTGGTTAAACCAAGACAGGTTTGTCTCAGCTTTTGTCTTGTTTGACTAATTACCAGGTTTGCTAATAGGGAAGAGGAGCCTTTAGGAAGCTTTACAAAGGAAATAAGGACAGATGGATGGGTCTTCACCACTGCTTTGTTTCTCCTGCTCCAACCACATGACCATCCTTGAATGTGTGTGGGTGCCATGTGTATCCAGCTGTGTGTTTTAAGGGATTAATCTGACATAAAGCAGCCATGGCAAACACACTTGGACAGTGTTTCACTGCACTAGTCCCCGGACAGAGAAGTCCATAAACTGGGATGCTCTGACTGCTTCCCTCAAGGGTGAAGCAGTCCCAAAACAAATCCAGGAATGGGTTTAAAGTGCAAAGTTCTGCTGGTCCAGTGGGGGCTCGCTTCACCTGCCACTGGCTGCAGGATTGCTGGTGCAGAGAAGGAAACAAGATGATATTATCTGTGGCTGGATCCCTAGGGTCAGTGTGTGTATCCTCAAGCATTGTTTACCATAATCACAATTTCTGGGCACCACGGATATGGGAGCCAAGGGGAAACCCCACATGCCAAACATCCACCCCTAATTGTGCAGAGATCTTCACGAACCAGCCTGCAAGCCCCAGGGTGAAGCAGTGGCAAAGGCACTGGGCAAGGCTGGGTGGGGGTCTCTCTGGTGGCCCAGGGAGCTGTAGGGACAGGGTTAGTGCTGTGACAGTCCCCAGAAAGGCCCAAAGAAAGGGGTGGATGCTGTACTCTGATGTGAGAGCTGCCATCTCCCATCACAACCAAGGCAACCCTGGTAGCCAGGAGGGGTACCCAGGCCCCCTTGCTGCTCTTTCTTCCACTAACTCTCTCTCCCCCCCTTTTCCCCTCCACAGCTTGAATAATTAGAGTCTGCTGTCATTTTGAAGCAATTATAGGGGGGTGAGCCAGCTCCATCAAAAGATGTTTTTTCCTCTTCTCCCTTCACAGCTCCATTCAACATCCCCAAGTGCCACAAAGGAGTTTAATAACCCATAATGGCACCTCAGGCCTTCACATCATTGCATCCTCCCTAAGACTGGGCCAGCATCAGGAGGAAAAAAAAAAAAGAGATAATTAAAACCCTCACCTCCCTGTTAACTTTGCAGCCTCTTATTATCTAGAAAACATGGAGTTTTGTGCTCATGCTGTCTCATGAGAGATGAGCCCTGGGGAAGGGGGGCTGCAAGCAGCAGAGATGTGCTAACTCTGCAGTCAGGGCAGTGAGATGCTTTGTGCCACCCTGGGAGGAAAGCTCTGCCATTCCCTCCACTGCAGAGGCAGCCTTTGGGACATGATGGGTCTCTGTGCAGGGGTTGCTCTCCCAAGGCAAAATCAAAACAGCCAACTATGTTTAAAAAAAAAAAATCAAAACATTAACTTTTCTAGACATGATGGAGAAGGGATATGCAACCTCCTCCAATGACATTTTGCTTCAGTGCGTGCCAGTACATTTTTACAATGTAGTGTACAGGAGAGATCTGCTCCACAGGTGCCAGCCAATGGCTTAAGGACCAAGGCCAATACCCTCAGCAGCTGAATGCAAACATTCATGTCAGAGATTTCACATTTCAGAAGGCCAGATTAGCCTTTAGCTAAACCTGAGGGCATTCTTGTAACCCACAAAAAAAGTCCTTCTGCCCCCTACTTTGAAGCATGGTGCTGGCTGGTCTCATAACTCTGTTTTCACCTCCACATTCAGACACAAAATTCTGTACTCATGATGTTCAAATCTTGCCTCAAAACCCACTGACTCTGCATCATTGGAAAACAGTGAAAATAGAATTCTGGGAAGTTTTTGCAGCAATCAGCTTTTCAGAGGAAAATAACCTGATTTCCAGGAAAACAGTGAATTGTTTGGGTAAAGAGATTTCAAAGGGACTGAAGGCTACCTGGATGGAGCGGGGAAACAGTTCTTCTCAGGAACTGAGAATGTAGCCCTGAGTTTTCAGAAGCAAACCCAGCTCTCTCTTTCAACAAACAGACCTGGAAGAGTGAAAATTCAGAAATACTGTGTTGATGATTCACCTGCCACTGCAGAATCCAAAACAGCCCCCTTGTCTCAGATCAATGGGGAAGCACTTAGGAGCAATTTTCTCTTTGAAAATGTGGCCAGCAAGCAGAGAGTCACGAGCAGGTAGTGGAATATAGCATACCTCTCTTGGAACATGCCATTTAGTGGTGTTGTAAAATTAATTGATGACACCTCTGGCCCACTGTATTTCAACTTGGGGACAATTTCTTTAACAAGATCATCAGGGAACATCATCTTTGTGCAGAAAGGTCATTTATGGGTATTGCAACAGATTTTCTGCACCACCAGTACTCCTGATTTTATATGAGTCTGTGACACCAAATATTTTACTCCCAGTTCCTAGAGTTTACTTTCTTTAAAAAAAAAAATAAATAAATGCAACCCTTCTGAAAAGTGAGGAAAGACTGAAGAAGATTCTACGAGCTCCCAGAGAAGTGGAAAAACCTTCAAGAAACAGTAATTATCATATGGAGGTCTGGCACAAAATTTTTGAACATTGAGTTTTACAGTGCATTTGCTTTTTTTGGGGAAAAAAAACTATTGTGCAGCTAAAGAGCAGCCAGAAAATATCCAAAACATTATGACAAGAAGAATCAAATGTCCACAGCTAATTCTATTGTCAACCACGACCACAGAAAACAGGGACTGCCTTTCTGACAGCTCAGCTCATGGCCGTGGGCAAGTCATTTGACTCACTGCCTCATTTCCTGCCTTCTGCCACCAGGCTGGTAATTGCTGTGACCTTCAGCTGTGAAGAACCAGTTAATGGTGGGCAAGAGATGCAGAAATCAATAGAAGTACCTGGCTCTTGCATCCTTTCATTCCTCTCACCTGATGCCTGATCGTCCATCAGGTCTTTGCATTGCTGAATACATGTGGAAAAGGGGCTCCTGCTACTGCTTGTTTTGCTCAAGACCCTTGGAAGTCCCAGCACTAAGAGGTTTGCAGTGACCTCAGTTTTTCAACTCTTCCTGTAGATGAAAAGAAGAACAAAGAAAGTTGAGGACATGTCCACGTTTTATTGCCAAGTTCATTAAGTCCCAGTCCTGCAGTATTCATTCCTGAAAGCCAACTTTGGAGAATTTTGTCTTTTCATGGATGGTGACCATGGTGTCTGGCGTGTTTAACCTTCTTGCTTATTCACCCACACCATGGAGTAAGATAGAATTTATGTAACACAAAGCAGCATCAGAAAGGAGAAAGACAAGCCTTGGTGAGGTACCAGAGCAAGTTCCCACTGCCCTTCCAGAAGGAAACCTTCACTGTGTGTTGGACTGGTCTGAGTGTGGCCAAAGCTGATGACATGGGACCTGAAGGGACTTTAGCTCATGGTCACTTGTGATGTAGGACCTGGCTGCAAGGCTGCACAGTGTGGCTGGGGTGGGCCCTGGCCCCATATCTGCTCTTGGTCCCTTCCTCTGAGTGTTGTTTTCCCCTCAGTTTCCTGGCCACCCATCCTGCTGTTCCAGCTGAGGAAGCAAATGGTGCTAGAAGAGGACAAGAGTTTTCCATCAGTGCTTTGTCAATGTTTGCCCAACACACTCCATTTTCATGAGCATTTTACTTCTTTGACATAGATACATCTTCCTCCCCCTCCTCTTACCCCTTTTCTCATCTTCTGTAACAACAGCTCAGGTCACCAAGATGGACCAGAAAAATGCAGCTCAGTGCTACTTCCATGTGAACAGCAAATCATCCACTTCTTACCTAGGCAGTTCCCTTTCTCCTCAGGCACTGGAAGATAAAAACCATCCACCTGTCAAACAAAAGGTCTGATGTGATTTTAGCATTACGTGTCACACAAAGGGTCTCAGACCTATGAAAATGTCACCATATTGACTTTATACAAACGTTTATTCATCGTTCTGTTTATACACAGGAAGATGTTTTGCATTCAGCATAGAACAGTGAGATTTATTACAAAGACACAACCAGACCTCCACTGGAAACTATCACCATCATTCCACAGTCAAGACAGTGCTTTCCTACTGATTCACATCTGCTTGGGATCTCATCTGTTATTCCTAACAGGTAGTCATCAAGTAAATAAATACATGAAAAAGAGAACGAGAAAATATTTTCCTCTCCTTTTCAAAGGATGAATGCAAATGCATCATCCATGCCAAGGTTCATTCCACTCAGCAGGCTTAAGGGGATGACTCATCAAAGCCCTGTGCTTCTCTTCTGGATCTTCAAGGTGTATCAACAATGTTTTATTGATTCACAGTCATGGAAAGTAAAGAAAGAAAAGAGTCTGGAATCTCTACTGGAACAATATGCCTGACTTCAGTACTTCTGCCATTAAGCTGCTGGGATGACGCCATGGAAAAGCATTTATGGGATTATTTTCCCTATCCTCCCAAATGGTGGGACTCTTGGTTACACATCTGGATCCCTACGGATCCTTTGATTCATACAGGTCTTAGTGGAGAAGAGAACAAAAAGATCAATAGCTGAAAGTAAGGGAAAGAAGAAAAGTTCAAGTCAGCAGAAGGACATATGTTTTTAATAGTGATGGCAAGCAAGCCAAATGGGCATTGGGAATGCTGAGTTCCCCTTTGCCTGAGCTGTCCTGACCAGAACAGTACCTCCCTTGAAGGGTTTGTCCGAGACAGGACAGGGTCAGACTGATGGGGATGGACAGCCTGCGTGCTGTGCAGGAGGAGATCCAGCTGTGATGATCCACGAGGCACAAGGCTGGGACAGGGGTACCTCCTGCCCCCAGCCAGGAAGCCCCAGGAAGGCAAGGGAGACCCTTCCCAAGTCCTGCCAGCACTGCATGGCTGAGGTCCTTCCACCTTGCACCTGGCCAGGACTGGTCTCAGAAACCTCACAAGTTTCCTGAGAAAAGATAGGTGAGAATACACCACTCCTGCAGAGGAAGTCTTTGGCCCTTCCCCACATACCAGCTAGGAACATTCATCTCTCTACATCACTTAATGTGGTAGAAATTACGTGGTTTGAGTGCTCATCCCCTCCCCTTTCCCTTTGGTGCTGGCAGTGCCTGCATCAGGAGGTTTAATAGTACTTTCACTTATTTAATTTACATCAGGGACGTGCTGGATGGCAATGAGGTGGGATGGTCCAGGAGGAAAAGCACTACAGAGGAGAGGCTAAAAACTCCCTGGATTTTCATTGTTCTGTCTCCCTTCTCGTTCCTACTTCCGAAACATCACCAAAAGCAAATAAATACCTTTATAGGAGGAAGCAGGATGTGATTTTCTCCTCTTTCTCATATTGATTCCCTGCCTCTCTTGTGGGTTTGCCCTCCCCTACCTCCCTGTTCCCTTCCTCCCTCCCTACGTTTGACCTGAGCAGCAGCAGAAGCCTGACCATAGCCTGAAGGGATTTGCCTTGTGCCTTTAGTGGGATGGAGTTTGGATTTCCTTATCTGTCCCCGGTAGGGCCATGTGTTTTTTCTCTGCTCCCCCTCCTTGCAGATGCGTGTTGAGGGCAACAAGAGACAAGGGGTCCTTGTAAGTGCCTTATGATAATTGCAGAGCAGCGACTGCTCTGAAAATCTAAATTCCTCCCTGACATTTCCAGTCTAAAGCTCCCACTGACTCAGCTGCTGCTTGTGATATTTAAACAAGGATTATCTCCTTTTTTATTCTTTTCTTTTTTGATAATGGGATGGCAGAAGGTTAGTTTAACACTTTCCTATGGCTGGTTTGGCTGTTATAGATCCCATACTCTTCAAGACTGTAACCAAACCTCTGCTTCCCAAGTCACCCATTTGGCATAACTAGGAGGATCAAAGGCTGATGTCATAAAAAACAAGGATTTTTCCCCAGATTATAATCTTTTCCAAATTTTTCTCCAGAGTGAGCTTCAGCATACCTGAAAATTTATAGCTCTGGGTGTAAAAGGACTTATCCCATTGGCTTTTGCACAACTGCACCTAACATCCCTCCAGGTCCCCAAGCATTCCATCTTACAGCAATTTTCTGTCCACTAGAATAGATTTCATTTCATAGAAATGAACCTCAAAAAAAGTGCAGGGCACTTTCTGACCCCAGATAAACCCAAGTGCAGCATCTCTAGGAGAGATCATGCACTAATGAGAGCACTCCATCAGTTCAGGAATTACCTGGCAACACAGCAAGTAAGTAATACCCCATGGAGCCCCCCATTTCCATGCTTAACTATTGTGTCCAAAATGCAGAAAGTTGGTCCCCTTCACGACAGCACAAAAGAGACACCCAGCCCCAACTCTTCTAGGAGTCTCCATCATCCCAAGAAAGTTCTCCATGTCCTAAAGGATGCTCCGGGGTACACAGGCTCCAGAAGGCTGTCATGGAGATCATTCTCTTGGAGTTACAGGAGAGCTGAAGCCTTCTCTGCAGCACTCAGAAATGGGAGCAGGATCTATATGGCTGATAACCTCTTATTAAGGCATGCACTGAGTCAGTGTCCCCTGCCATCAGCCAGAGGTTTATTCCTGCAATTGGCTGAGAAGCTGGTGAGGATGAGGTGAGGAGGAACCAAGGGGTGGTCTAGACCAGGGTGCAATCCCAGCACCACATGCAGGACCAGCTTCCTTCCCTTGTACTGGGGTTTTGCAAATAACTGAGCAAAAGACAAGTGACCCTTTCTGCTTTTCAAGAGATTAAGGGGTTAGGAGGTGGGGAGGGGCTTCCCCCCACCCGGTTGTGGGGGTTGGGTGGACTGGACAAATTTAAGCATTGCCGATGTGCTTGGAAGCATGGAAGAGGTGGGCACATGGCCATGGGCTGGAGCCAGGGAGGCTGAGGATGGGAGTGAGGATCTGCCTGTGCACACGCTGTCCATAGCTCTGGCAGTGGCAGTGGGCGGTGGCAGGGGCCCTGATGTCTCACCACATTCCCTATCACACTGCAGCAGTCAGGCAGAGCAAACATCCCTAAATGGAGCTGTTCCCACTGCGCCGCCGATAAGCAGTGCAGGCCAGGAGCAGGGACAACCGCCTGCTTTTCCCCGTGTTTCATGACATAGGGCTGCTTTTCAGCCCTGGCAGTTCCTGGAGAAGGCCTCTGTTAAGCCCCTGTTTGATCAGGGCCAGCACTATTTGGATTGCCTCCCTGTTGTGGGAGAATGACAGCGTGGAGCATCATAAATGAGCAAATGGTGCAGAGCTGGTGTGGCTCCACTGTCTGTTTTGGGACACCATCCCACCCTCTTCACCCCCCTCCCAAGGGCCAGACCTTTCTCACATGGACTCAGGGACATCATCCAGGGCAGGAGCAATGTGGGCCATGCCACACCTTGGGTGGGCAGAACACCTGGTCCCTTTCCCATGGTTCCCCCCCAGCTTAAGCACCTGTTTCCACTCATGGGGTGTCTCCATGGCAATTTGCAGCTGCCAGGTAGTGGAGATCATGGCTCCAATAAAATGCTGGTCCCTGGTTTAGTCCTTGATGATAAAATTCCAGAGAAGGAGTGCTCTTCTCTTCTAGCACAGCTTGGGAACCCAGCAGTGGGATATAGCTGTGCACAAGACCTCCTCTCCTGGCACTATTCTCCCTCCTAGAGAGCAGCAGGCAGCCACCAAACCACAGTCAAAGAAGTGAAGCTTAGGCACAGAGAGATAATGGAGGCCTGAGTGCAAGGGTGAGACCGGTTATCCTTAGATTACCCTTCCTAGTCCTTGTTTTCACAAATAAACCTCTCCATCTGGTCCAGATCTATTTGAAAGGCCTTCTGTGCAAGCAGCTCTTAGAGCATGTCTGGGGCTAGTCATGTGAGAAGGTGTTTAGAACTCCTCTGTCAGAGAAATTCATGCTCCAAGACGGAAAACACATTTTGGGTAGCTCCCACTGGTCTCTTTTTGGTCACTTCTACAGGCTCAAAAAGGACCTGGAGGACTCCTCATTCCCAGGGAGGGCTTAAAAACTAGAACTGAAATGAGGTTATCCTCTGTTCCCCAGGTGACATGTGACACACTGGATGGCCAGATGGCCATGGTGCCCTTCCAAAGGACCTTTTCAGGCTGAAGAAGTGGCCAGCTCCAGCAAGTGACAGTGCAAAGTCCTGCCCCTGCAGGGGAATAATCCCACACACCAGCACACACTGGGAGCCAACCTGCTGGAAAGCAGCTTTGCACAGAAGGCCCTAAGGGTACTGGTGGGCCCAGCTGAACCCAGTCCCATGCAGCTGCTCTGCCTAAGCAGGGAATGGAACAGGGCAATCTTACAACTTCAGCCATTCTGCCATTCTGGGATCATCAACAGAAAGAATACAAAAGAAAGGGAATATAGCAGCGCTTAGAAAAAATCCTCTTCAAAAGCCCACCTGAAACAATTCCTCCCCCAAAAATTTAAAAGCCCAAAAGCAAGCAAAATAAAAAAATGGAAAAAGAAAATCTCCTTCCCTCCAGCTGTTCAACACACTTTTCAGTTTGCTGGGAAAATTTTTACATAAGGACCAGTTAGTGTCCTTGTTAATAATATGATACCTCATTACCTTCTGATTGCCATGACACATTGTAGCTACTTCCAGATCAATCATGGGGCTCTGTTCTCAGTCACACTGGGTCCCTGATGCCAGTGGGGCTGTTGTGAGCTGTGGAGATGTGACAGAGCCAAGGAGCACAGGAACAGGTGAGTGGCTGCTGCTTGTGACATTCCTGCTGGCCAGTACCAGTCATCCCCAATGGCACGGAGTGACTCAGTGCTCCAGGCTGGCCCCACACTGAGTCACAGCCAGGGAACCTTCCACCACATCCTCCAGCCACTGTTAGCACAGGGGGACAGGGACAAATGGTGGCTCACGCCATTCTTCAGAAGCTGGCTGTTATTTGTCCATCACTGTTAGGGCTTTGGAGTTCCCAGAACAGGAAGGTGCTGGATTTCTGTTCAATAGTAGCATGAAAAGTCATATTCACATCCTTTCGAAGGCTCCTCTGTAATCATCACACACTGCTCCCTTCCCTGTCTCCCATAATGGTTGTTCTATCTGGCCTGCAGCACAGGGTAAGAAAAATAGGCTGAGTTTCCCAGTGGTGCCTCACTAGCTCTCATGATCCCTCCGTTATTCTCCTGTCGCACTGTAGGTGGTAGGATTGACCATGGGTAGGTCAGTCCCTGGGCTTCTACTCTAGCTAGCAAGGCCTGAAATGCAGACTAGCTTCTCCCAGAATCCATGTGCAGGACATAAATTTCTGCTCACACCCCATGTGCGTGGCTGAAAGAAACTCCATTCTTGTGTTTCTTGAGAACTGGTGGCCTGGCAAAATCAGCAAGATGTTCCTGAACCTGGAATGTCCTTCTGCAGGTCAAATTGCCTTAAAATAGGAGGTAAAGCTGGTGTAGAAACCTTCTGTGTTTATTTTGTATGCAAATCAGATGTAAAGTCCCATGGCCACCTCCACCCTGCCTTTTGGTCAGTGTTATCAAAATTCTGTTAGGTCTCAAGGAGATGTAATCAGAAACACATCCAGGAGAAAGGGAAATCTAAACCATCCTCTCAGCTCCCCTGACTCACTATCCACAAAAGGAAGTGATCAAAAATGTTCCTGATGTTGCAAGTTTCTCCTCAGCCTTTCTCTGAAGCCTCCCTTCTGCCCCAGGTTACTGGTGGTCAGCCAGGGGCTGGACTGGGAGGCAGAAGGCTGGAGCTGCTCCCGAGGGCCCTGATGCCAGGCAAGGCAGGCAAGCTCTGCCTTGATGGGGGGACACATCAGAGGAAGATTGTAAAACCTTGGCGGCACTCAGGGATGCTCCTGTCCTCCTTCCCATTGACAGATGTTTCCTACGAACTCAGGAGATGTCCGTAAAGAAGTGGTTTCCTGAAACAAGAGGGACTTGGAACAGCTTTCTGCCTTTCAGTAAACATTCATTTGTTTAATGGGTGGAGATGGGCATGAAATCTCATTCCTTAAAATCTCATTCCCCTGTTGAATTTCCAGGAAGCCAATCATGCTGAGTCCAGCTGGGCACACAGCCCCAGCCGGCAGAAACCTCCTGTCCCTCGTCTTCTCATGACAGCATGTTTGCTCACCCTCTTTCACCCTCGTTTTCACACTTCTGGTGGGATCCTGCTTCACTTCAGGGTGACTGTCAATAGTCTCTGGGAATGGGCATCTCCTTCTCCTTCCCCATCAGCCCCACCTGCAGCCTGGGGATAGATCCTGACAGCAGACAGGGAACAGCTCCAAAGATAAGCATATCCCACCGTGGGGCAGGGCTTGCCACCATCCCTCTCCCTTTCTCCACACTCAAAACCCATGCCACCCAAAAAGGTTTCAGCTCAGACTCATGTGTTGAAGTGACTGTTCTGTGCCTGATTTTTGGAAAAGCTGGACACTTGGGTAGCTTTTGAAAAATTATCTGTCTGCTGTGAAAAATAGGGCCACAAGATTCATCTGAAACTGTTTCTAAAATGCTTCAAACCCCCTGTTCCTTGTAATTTATTTTTCAAACCTGCTTTTTCCTTCTTTTCTCTGTTGTTACTACTTTCCTTATAAGTGGAGGCATGGGTCAGTTTTGCTTCACTGCATTTCTTTTCAGCATTAAATAGCAACCTGCTGAAGTGGCTCAGGGATGTGCTGGCATTTTGCAGCCTTTTATTAGGCAGCAGTCCACTTGCAGGTGCTGAAGAGGGCTTAACCACTGTGGCTGTCAGGAGGCAGGGAGAGGCGAGGGAAGGGTAATTGAGGGTTTAGACAGGGCTTGGCTCTGTGAGACACTTGCCATCAAACCCAGGCAGGGCTATTGATCGGCCTCTCAAGTGGTCTGCCTCTCCTATTAGCACTGTCCTCGGCAAGGCACAGGGTATTGCAGAAGTATAGATTTTTAGTTGTGCTTTGTAGTGACACTGGAGACAGGTGGAATTGGGAGGCACAAGAAAATAGCAGGACGTGATCTCTTTACGAGGAAAAAGACAGAGTTGTTGTACCAGTGCAAAGGCAGGTCTTGGTGGTACCACCACTTTGAGAGGGGCAGTGCATCTGAGCTGGTCTGGGACAGTTCCACGGTAAATCCCTCTCAAATAATGTAGTCTTAATTGAAAGTACCCCAAATCACAGACTGAAAGCTTTTCTGTTTAGGGATGTGAGCAGTTAAAATGCAAAGAGGAGTTCGTTGTGCAGTTAAAAACCACGGCAAACTAGCCCTATAGAAAGTGCCCTTGGTAAAAGAGAGGATGGCATCCTCTCTAGACAAGTTTGATATCATAACCACGGGTCTGAGAGAAAATGGTGGTGGCTGATAAACTTTACAGATAGGAATGACCTCGTGGTGTAGTGAGTACAGAAAAATCTGTAGTTTTCTGTGAAGTGTTTCAAGGTGGAAAACATTAAACAGATGACCTGTGCAAGACAGGGATGATCTATGCATATCTGGGGCTATCAGGGCTGTGATGAACAAGTGACTCCCTGGAGAGGAGCACCATGCGGGCTGCAAGGTGCTGGAAGAGGAAGATGCCACCAGGGTTGGAAGGTGCCATCCCAGCTGTGAGGTGACCCTCATTAAAACAGCCTTGCTCCTGTGAAGAGCATGCTTCCCTGGGCGGGTATCCCCAGCCCGGTGTGCGGACAAGGAGGCTGTGCCAGCACTCGGTGATCTGCTTTGGGGCTCCACCTGCACCTCGCACGCTTGCCCAGGTGCTGCTGGACAAAACCAGGGGCACGGACAAAATCAGTGACAGGCAGGGCACGGCGGGAGCTGTGCCTCAATGGCAAGGAGGGCCGGGCTGCTGTGCCGCTGTTTCACCCTGGGGAAGGCGAAGGAGGGGCCGGAGTTTTGGTGGGCGCGGTCCCGGGAGGTGTCGGTGCTCGGCGGGGCCGCGCCGTGCGGGGCGGGAGCAGCAGCGCAGTGCGGCGGCAGCGCACCGGGAGGCGCTGCGGGTCCGCCGGCAGCCCGGGCACCCTGCCTCCTCACCCCTTCCTGATCCCCGGCACCCTGCCTCCTCACTCCTTCCTGATCTTCGGCATCCTGCCTTCTCATCCCTTTCTGATCTTCGGCACCCTGCCTTCTCACCCCTTCCTGATCCTCGGCAACCTGCCTTCTCACTCCTTCCTGCTCCCCGCCATCCTGCCTTCTCACCAATCTCTGCTCCCCAGCATTCAGCCTCCTCACTCGTCGCTGCTCCCGGCATTCTGCCTCCTCACCCGTCCCTCATCCCCAGCATCCTGCCCTCGCACCCCTCCCTGCTCCCCGACATCCCACCCTCGCACCCATCTCTGCTCCCGGCATCCCGCCCTCGCTCCCCTCCCTGTTCCCCGGCTTTGGGGGTGCAGGCATCCCCTCTGCTGCCTCAAAGCCGGGCAGCAAACGCGAGCCCCTCTGCCGAAGAGCGGCACAGCGCAAGGGCCGGCGCCAGCCCGGGCGGTGCCATCTGGCTCTGCCTATCCCGGGGCTGCCCTGTTCTTGTGTCAGTGGGAGGGCACCGCTGCCGAGCCCCTCTCCAGCCACAGCAGCCCACATCAGAAGCATTTCATGGTTTACTGCGAGATATAAGACCTGGCTTTTTTCCTTTGATTGCACGTGCTGCAAACGAGCCACGAGGATGATTGGAGGGATGGAGTGCCTTTCCAGTGGAGACAGGCTGAGAGACTTGGGGGTGTTCAGAAGAGGAAGCTCCAGGGAGGCCCTAGAGCACCCCCCAGTCCCTAAAGCAGCCTACAGAAAGGCTGGAGAGGAACTTTTTACAAGGGCATGTAGTGAGAGGACAAGGAGGGAAATGGCTTTAGACTGGAACAGACCAGGTTTAGATTAGGTATTAGGAAAACATTTTTACTCTGAGGGTGGTGAGGCAGTGGAACAGGTTGCTCAGAGAAGCTGTGGACTCCCCATCCCTGGAAGTGTTCAAGGCCAAGTTGGATGGGGCTTTAAGCAACCTCATCTAGTGGGAGGTGTCCTTGCCCATGGCAGAGGGATTGGAACTAGTTGATCTTTAAGACCCCTTCCACCCCAAACTATTCTATGATTCTATGAAATGCCCTAGGACACAGTTTGCACTTGCAGTAATATTTTTGCAGGGGAAATAACCCAAGGAATGAGCTTCTTACTTAAGGAGTTACAGACTACTAAAATATAATGCAAAGCTTTGGTAGTCCTATGGCAGACTCCTGAGGTTGAAGAGATCTTAATTTTGTGACAATCTGCCTTAAAATCTCAGAGGAATTTTATTTCAAATTAATTTTAACCAAATTTTCTACAAAATTTGGTTCCTTTCTTTATGCTCCCCATCCAGTCTGCCCAGGCACCCCATGCTGTTGCTGGGTTCTGGTTGTTTCTGATCAATGAAGACCAGCAGAGACATAGGAACACACAGATGACAAGATTTTCAAGAAAGCACTGGGGCAATGATTTGCAGCAGTCCTTTCCCTGGATGCTCAGTGACTCCTCCATTAGCCTTGAAATAGAAGATGGGATTTTTTGCAGTGAACAGATCTCATTGGCTCCCTCCTCTCTCTTGGAGCAGGTGGCTTTGAGGGATTGAGCCATAGCAGTCACATCAGTTCAGGCTTTTAGGAGGTGAGGACCCACAGTCACACCTCAGACATCCCTCAGACCTGAGTAAAGGTGCTGTTGCTGCTGTTTTGACACTGGTTGAGCACTGCCCTGAGGAGAGCCTTATCCTTGACTGGCCACAGGAGAGCGTTCCTGACCAGGCACATGCCCAAAGGACTTGTTAGTGACAGCCATGAGCCATTCCCACGCTACCTCTCTCCTCTCTTGATGCTTCCAGCCCTTTGCAACCCACTCTTTCACCCTCTGAATCCCAAGAAAAAGAAGCCTTTGCCTGGGACGTGGATATTAATGGTTTCTACTCTCTTTGGGACTTTGTGGCTGCAGGAGCTCCCTCTGCCAGCACAGAGGAACTGTGTGCTGCTTTATAAACATGCTGAGCAGATTCACCTACCCAAGAGGACACCTTTATTGCAACAGTGCTGGCTTCAAAGATTTGGGTGTTTTTAAAGGTACTTAAAATTTTTCAAGGCTGTCTTAAGAGTTTGGATTTCAACTCCAGCAGTCAGATGTAGCCACATACCCAGTCTGTCCCACACCATTGTTACCACTGCAGGATTAGAACCCTTCTCACTCACTGATGCATTTCTCAGCCTTGTTACTGTGCCATGCACTCCTGTTCCTGGCTGGTTGCACTGTTTTCCAGTTTCAGTCTAAGTGCTTGAAGGGCTGTAGGAATCTCACCAGGCTGTGGCAGGCACAGGCTGCTTCTCTGTCTCTTTCCATTTCTGCTGAGCTATGGGAGGAATGCAGCCCCTCTCCTGAGAAGTGACTTGCAGGTCGGTGAGGTGGGTAGGTGAGGGAAGGAGGTGAATCGAGGAAGGAAAACCTACATCAAGTTTGCTGCAAATGAGAAGGTGTCACAGTCTCTTTTTGCCTGTGGGTCCCTTGTCACGCAGCTGGGAGAGGGGACAAATGTTTCCCCCTTGGCATCAGCTCCAGCTGATGAATGTCCATCTCCTCGGGGAGGAGTGGCTGAGGGTCTCCACCACACCATCACCCCCTACTCCTGTCCCTGCACCCACTCCTTTCTTTTAGCTTTTCTGTGGGGAGCAAAGAGCTCTGGCACTGAAAAAGAAGGGGCTGAAGTCTAAAGACAGTCATTGCCTTTGTTCTGCTTGTGTTGCAGGGGTTTGCACATAGAGTATCTCCATCCCAGCAGTGCTTTCCTGGGATGGGCAGGAAGAGATCGGAGTAAACAGGTTTGGAAACTTTCAGGCAAGCATTGACAAGGTCATCTCATCTGTGACTTATTCAGGGAAGTAGGAATCAGAATCTGAAGGGGGGAACACGCTGTGTTCAGCAACTGTGTTACCAAACTGGCACCTGTAATCAATCAGAACTGCAACTGCACATCTCCAAGTCAGGAAGATGCACACCACTGACTATCAAGCCTGTAGGGCAGGGCCTGTCCAATCCCACATATTTAGCCATCATCTCCTTTAATACATCCCTCAAAGGCAGATTCTTGGTAGCCCTTAATAATAGGAATAGCATGAAAATAAAGAATAAACTGTTCAGAGTTGGAGGGGCAGACAAAGTTTTCAGGTTCACAGAGAAGATGTGGGGTACAAGTAAGAGAAGTGGGAAGGCAGCAGAGGCTGCAGTGATGCTCCATGACAGGGACTGTGTGGCACTTAGAGGGTCCAGGCATTTGCCCCAGCCCTGCTGCTGACCCGAGCATGGATGAGATCCAGCTACATTTTACACAACCAGATGCATGTGCAGCTTACAGAGCTGGAGGCTAAGATCTGCCACGGGGCAAATTCCTGTCCCATGAGGGAGAACATTATTAATCTAACTATCAACCTTGCAAACTCATCCTGGATCTCACAGGAGTTTTACAGGCAATTGCTTGTAGCAGGTCTCCCTCAGCAACCACGCACAACCTTTCTTATCACCTCTTGCTGTTTGTACCTGAGCAACACGCTTGTCCTCGCCATCTGTCCCTGCTTATGGCACTGTAAGCCCACTGCTGGATCCATGGGGTGAATGAATCCCAAAGGAGTTGTCTTTGCAAGGCTGGGGAGCATTAAATGTCACTGCTGCCACAGCCAGTGAAGGGCACTTTGACAGCCAGGTGCAGCAAGACCTCTTGTTCCAGAGGAGCCCCTTGGCAGAGGCCACTCAGCAGAGGGGATCTACAGCTAGAAAAAGGGCAGAGTGAGAGTGGGGGAAGCTGAGGGAGGTACAAATCCCACCAAAACCCTCCCAGGAACTGCAGCAGCTCCCTTAAAGTCCCTGAGAGCCCTCTTTCTGCAGCATATAAATGGTAAGCACAGACATCTCTGGTGAGGGAAACTCTGCTTCCCAACAACTCCAGATGAGCTTCTCCTGCTTCCATTCAGTCACAAGGGTCCCTGTGGACATACAAAGCAGCAGGTTCAGACGTCCTCTGATGCCCTGCCAGCTACTTACTTGCACAAAAGATGAGGGCAGCAGGGCCACCTCCTTACCTGCTTTCCACCTGTAAAGAGACAATTCTTTCACCATTTAAAAATATCTCTTTGATGGATTTTCCCTGGCACTTGCAAAGATGCCAGGGAAGCTGAGTGCCACTTCTGTAGATTGCTCAAGCAGATGCTGTGTGTAAAAGTGTCTTCTGTGTTAGAGTAGCATCCTGCTTCCTTGGCTCCAGGCCTGTTGGGAAGGGCTCAGGCTTCCAGGTGATCTGACAGATATTTGGGCTTCAAGAATTTATGCTGGTAATGTACAGCTTGCACCAGAGCAAACCCAGCCAGAGGAGCACAAGGATACCAGTGTTTGGGTACCTCTTCTTGGGTCTCCTGTTAAATGCTGCCTGCCAAACAGAAAATAGCATTACTGAACCCGTAGGCCCCCCTTCAGAGAGCTGCTGAGAACAGCAAATTAATAAGAATATTTAGTTTTTACTTCCCTTGGACCTAGATCTGAGCTGAACCAGGAGTCACAAAGGGGTTTCCTTGAGGACTGCCATCCTTTTCTCCTCCAAGTGCTCTCCCTTCTCCTTCATGGGGATCTTACTGCAAATAAGCTCCAGCAGCTGCTGAAAGGAAGGCAAAAGGGGGGATGGATTCATCCTCCAGAAAGAGAAAAACATCTCTGCATATCTTTCAGGCTGTAAATGGTTAAGTGTTGGGAGAGATAGGAAGCAGCTTGGAGACTAGCCTAAAGAGAAGCACAGGCACAAAATACGATTAAAAGAGCAAAATGACAGCTTGTCACTGGAGGGGTTCAGAAACTAGAATAAATGATTTTAAGAAAAGAAATAGTATATGGATCCATGAGGAAGTTCCCATAATGGCTGGGAGTGAAACCTTGACCCTCTGGCAGATGGGGATGGGGGTCCCAGCTGTTTTCATCTGCATTTTGCTCTCCCCCCTCCCTTTTTCCTCCCTCCTGCGGGATGCAGAGGCTGCAGCGGGTGCCCTCCAAAGCACTGCAGGGGACAGAGAGCTTGGCTGTGCTGAGAAATGGCACTCAGGGACAGAAGGAGAAGGGGAAATGTCAGGGTGTCACTGTCCCAGGGTATGGGGGAGCACAGGCAGTGGGGGGAGCTCAAGCAGCATGGAGCCTTCTCTCTGCTTGCCCTCTCCACTGCAGTGCTGGAAGAGCAGCTGGGATGCTCAGCCACTGCATCCCTAACAGGAGGATGGCCAAGCTGAGCCAAGGGACACCCACAAACAGCACCTCCCTCTCTGCCACACCATCTCTTGGTTAGAAAACAGCATAGAAGGGGACTTCATGGAGTTGTGCTGGAGCTGAGAGGGAGCCCAGATCAATGGTCAACCTCTGGATCTCCTGTTATGAGTCCCTGGGGTTTTCCCACTCAGGTCCCCATGCCCTGAGCACCAAGCAGCCCCGGGACCAGGCACACCAGTTACTTTCCTGATGTCACTTGCCTTTGCACTGTAAGTGGGTGAACACATCTTGTTCTCTTGTAAAATGGTGTATTAAATCCCATGGAAGGACTCCTTGCAGTTTTAAGGAAATGAAGGACAGCCTGGATGCTGCTGGAGTATAACAAACATTTCTTGAGAATGCTTAGTGGTTACTCCTATCCCAAAAAGCTGCTTTTTCTCCCTTGCAGGCAGCACAGGCAGTTCCTGAACTCCAGAACCTGTGCTAACACCAGCTGGCTGCTTGGACCACTATTCCTGGGGTGACCCTTAGACAGTGTTTTGGACCCCAAAGAGGTCCTTCCCACTACAGCAACTTTAATGTATGTTGCCCAACCTGCACTTCATTTAACAGTTCACAAGCAAATTTTCTAAGTCCTCCAAGGCTTTTCTCACCTTTTACCAAGTGCTTGCTTCTTTTGCAGATTGCTCTGGGTTTGCTGGGGCAGGAACAGTGATGGACCCTGCACTTTGGAGCTTTGACACCCAACTTCTGCTTGCTAACCCTGCCAGGGCAGCTCTGTACTGCAATTTTAGGGCTAATTTTAGGGCTTCAGTACCCACAGTGAGGAGGCAAGGGCACAACACCGGGGCTCCCCAGGTCATTGGAGCACCCAAAAAGCAGTTTTTCTTCCTTTTACCCTCCATAAAGTGCTGTTTGTGCAAGGAACTCAGGGCATGGCAGCAAAGAGTTCTTATGTCCAGGGACAAGGGCTTTCCTCCCCTTTCATCACAAAGCAAGTTATCCCCTTGATTCTGTTAAAATCCCACATGGGATTTTATGGGTTGCCCACAACATTCCCATGCCAACATGGCAGTTAGAGTAATAAACCCAAGACCCACTTGTGTTTTTTCTCTTCCAGCTTCAATTCCACCATGGAATTGTGGGAATGGGACAGGGACCTCACCAGCAGCATCCCTACAGGCTCAGGGTTTGAGGCCATTGATCCTTGGGTACGGCTGAGCTGTGTCAGGTTGGTGTTTAGGAAGGGGCGTGCAGTTTTCCCCCTCAGCTGGTTGGCAGCTGAACGCTCAGGATTTCTCCAGCCAGCACAGGGATCCTGGCCCTGGGCTGCTCTGATCTGGGTGAGATACAGCCTTGCCTGGGGCACTGTGTTTCTCAGCCTCTGCCTGCCAAAGTACAGGCTTCACAGAACTGCCAGAGGAGGAGAGACTGAGACACGTGGGAGGGGAGAGTGAGCTTGGTTTTCTTCTGAGCCAGCTCCAATTTTGGAGAAGTTGTGTCTGCATTTCAAGCCCGAAAGCATACCCTTCCCTTCTCCAGGGGCCTGGAGTGCCCCTGCATTAACCTCTCCTGTGTGAGGTACATTNNNNGAGGTTTTGAAACTTTAATGTCATAACCTGTTTGTCCTGTTTAAGGTGCAGGGTAGGGCTGGGGAGCTGACAGACCCTGAGCAAACTGCACCTCTGGCTACCCTGCATCCTCATGGCTCACATTTTGCTGTCTCAGGGTGGGGTTTTCCCCCCTCAAAAACAGCACCAAAAGCAGCACAATGCCATTTGGATGCAGGTCTTGGCTCTGAGAGGGCTCAATGGTGTGTTTTGCAGTGTGTTCATCTGAGGGCTTTGCCCCGAGACCTCAGCCCATGTGTGAAGGCTGCTCACAGTGATCCCTGAAATGAAAAGGCTCCTTCCCTATCTCTGGAATAAAGCTGGCATCTCTCACCCAGACCCATGTCAGCAACCTGTGCATGCAAAGCTGCGGGGTTGCAAGTGCTCCAGTGCAGCTGCAGCCAGGCTGCTCAGCACCAGCAGACCTGACTGGGCATAGGCACAGGTCAGCAGCCAGGGCTGGATGCAGAAAATGCCCTTCTTGCTTCATCATCTGTCTTTGCATGCCCCTGCCACCACTCACCCTCAGACAGACCCCAGTGAACACCTTACAGCAGACAGCCTTGAGGGCAGCACAGCAGGTGCACACACATTGTTGGTGAGCATTGCTGTTCAGCCAAACATACCCTGGAAATGCTCACTATTTCCATAAGCCCTGCATTTACACCTTGATGCAGTCATGGCATGGCTAATGAGGGAAGTGGGCTATGATGCTCTTGCATCCATAAAATAAACAGTCAAAACAGAGATAAATCACATTTTTTTATGTCAGCAGTGCTGCATCCAGCACATCTTTTCTGGGATTTCTGTTACTCAAGATCTCCGAGATTTTTGATGCAACTTGTCACTTGAAAAATGATGGGGCTTCAAAACTTTCTTAATAGAACATAGTCAAGACTACTTTCAAATATTTGATGTCCTATATATTTGTAATACATTTGTAGAAATAGGAGGTTTATGTTTTGTTCTGTTCTTTGATGATGAAGATAGTGGCTGTGTGTTGTTTTGTGCCTGAATAGGACAAAGCTTGTGCCAGGCTCCAAGATTAATGCAGTTAGTAGTGGGCCAGCACTGAACCCCTGGACAGTGTCTGGGCATCCAGGATGGAGGATTTGGTAAGGTCACAGTTGAGGTCAGGTGCAATTCTCTGCCTCTTTGCTGGTCAAGACCCAACCTGAACCTGGTATGAGTAACATGTCTGAGCAGTTGGCCAGAAAATACCTTAAAACCCACTTGAAGTGGCAGTGAGCAGTTACCTACTAACACACCTTGTTTCCTTCAGCGAGTCCCTATGACTCCTCTTGGAAATGTGTTTTTAGCCCAAGAACAGATATGAAAGTCCTTTGGCACAGACACAGGCACGTAGAGACGTGAAGCCTTCGGACCTGGCCCCTCCTGGGGAGGCAGCTTGTATGGCTTGGTGGCTCAACACGTGATCCAAATGGTGCCAAGCACCTTCAGCTTTTGGAAGCGACAAAGAAAAAGCCAAGCACTGCCACCACCTGACAGGAAACATCTGCAATCAGTGAATCATAAAGCAAGCCGGTCATGTTTTATCCCTTTTCTTTTTCGTTTTATTTTTGGTTTTGTTTCTGTTTGTTTTTGGGGTTTTTTTAATGACAAAATTAAAGTGATAAGTTCACTTTGAAACTCCTTCTTGACTATAGTGCCTAGAAACTTAAAACAAACTGGTTTATGCCTCCCCCCCCTTTCTGATATCTCTGCTTGCAGGTGGCAGAGGCAGGCTCAGCCTGATAAGATTCTGATAGGGGGGCAATTCGCCACAGAGCTAATGTGCTCATTAAGCAGGAATCTTAAGAAGCCAGGGATATTTGCCTAATGCCCTCCTCCCCATTCTCTCGGGGGCCAGGCAGTGGCTGGTGGAACAGGAGGGGGAGCAGAGGGGCTGGGGGCAGAGCCAGGCTGCCCAGACATGGCCAAAACTCAAGCAGGCACAAAGGGTGGCAGGACTCAACTGGTCCCTTGCCATTGGGATTGCAGCCCAGGTTGGATGTGGGTCCCTAAAGGTACTCAGGGCTGTCTGGTGAGCCTAAGCTGAGCAGCTACACCAGACTGGCTTTGGCACAGCACCTCTGAAGACACCACTGCAGAGTGCCCCCAGATTTGGTGTCATTGTGGCTTATGCAGTGCAAGAACTTGCCCTGGTTTAGCACATGATAAACGTCTTAGTCATGGGGAGCAAAGATAGGGAACAGGCCAGCAACAAGCACAGCTCTGTTCCACCTTTATTTGAAGAGCAATTGTTAAGCAACTCATTTTTGTTGGCCTTTTTAGTGGTTTAGCGGTTACACCAGACATGTCCCACTCTTGCCTTTTTCTTTTCAGGAGGGGATAAAACTGTCACAGTGAAAGGAAATAAGTTCCTCTGATTTCTCTCTGTTTTCTGCTTTTCGGCCAAGCATTTCCATACACCTGAATTCAGAACTTCCTTCTTCCTTATTTATTGTTAATTAAAATAAAAGCAACAGCTGTTTGCCACGATGGAAATAAGAGGGGAGGCACAAAATGATGCCCATCAGGGATGGTGTGTCCTCTCCCTCATTGCTCTGCTCCTTCCCTCCCCTGATGGAGCAGGTGAAACAGTCAGGGACACCAGGGCTCAGGGGCTGCTCACCCTTGCTCAGTTTGAAGTTTTACATGTCATTGGGAAGATATAGTCCTAAAGATTATAAATGTGGAGTGTTTCAGCCAAGCTGGAAGGATCACAGGGAGAACAGCACCACGTTAGAAAGGACACAGATTTGGGAAACCCATAGTCCTCCATGAAAGAGGATATCTCACGTTTCCAGCAACAACACCAAGAAAGAAATACCTGGAAACTCAAAGTGGGACTGCTATAGCTGGGTGTATTTATAACTTTATTACATTTCTCAGCTTGTCTCTAAACTTCCTTTGGGAACTTACCAAACAGGAAGGATAGGTCCCAATCTCCATGGCCTCACCTCTCCATGCAGTGTGTCCTCTCTCTGGCACAGCCTTCTCTCACCACATCTCATCTGTCAGCTCTATGGCAGTTACTTAGGGCAAAAGATAACATGCAAACACCTAATCAGTATTCAAAGTGCCCTGCAATATCAGCTCATGTAACCACTATATAACAAAGCAGAGAGCCCACAGATCACAGCCCATTGCCCAGCCCTGTGAGCTGCCTAGGGAAGCAATACCAGATGTAAACACGAAAGCTGCACGATCTCTTTTGCATGCTAACCAAGCAGGCTGGGCAATCACGGGCACAGGAGCACTGCCTTGGTTCCACTGAGCCTCCTGATTTGCTCCTGTGGCCCATACTTGGAGATGTTTCACCTCTGTCTCCTCCAGCCATACCCTTACAGTGGTTCAGGTATCAAAACTACCAAGGGTTTCCCCACCACTGATCCCTCACTGAAACACGCTGCTTGGTGCTTTGCAAAACCCACCTCCAGCAGCAAGACATGGACAGGAGGGAGATTTCACAGTCCTCTTACCAAAAAGAGTGGCACCTCTTCATGTGCCATGCTGAGGACTGCACAGCTGACTTGCAAGGTGAAAAGGAAAGGTGTCATCTAACATGATAAAGCAGAACCCTGCAAAGATATGAAGCAAACAGGGAGGGATGTGTGGAAACAGAGAACAAGTGAAGGATGGGAAAAGGGGTTGGTGTGGCCTGGAGAGATGAAGGACAGGACTGAGGTGGGCAGGGAAGCACAGGCCATAGGAAGTTCAGGGAGGGATGAATGGCACAGACCTACTCCTTCACTGTTAGAACCTTGATTTCTGTGTTCACATGCCAGGGCTGGTGAGGGAAGTGGTGTATCTCCTGCAGCAGCACAGATGTGGCAAAGGGCCTGGCAGAAGCAGACCCTTTTTGCTTAAAAGAGCACAGTGTGCTGGCCATAAACAGGGCATCAGTCTGGCCCTTCTAGAAAACAAACAAAAAACCACCCCAAGTGAAACTCACTGACATTCCAGAAATAACAAATCTGCATCTCTCAGTGTCTAAATCACACAGGCGGGAGCTCAAGCTGGAACATGCTGGCTGGTTTCTGCCCTGTGCCGCGTTTTAGCCAGCTCTCCAAAGCAAACCGAGAGCCTCGGCTCCTCCTCCCGGGGAGCTGAACAGCCAGCAATACAAAAAGACACCCTAAATTACTGCAAGCAGAAGAAGTGTTGCTCAAGGCTGTGCGGTGCCTCAGCGGGGATCCGTGTAAAGCAGCCGGCGTGACAGGACGTGACACGACCTGCCGCAGGAATTGTGCTGAAACTCGGAGCGTGTCAGAGCAGGAGAGCATCGGGGCAATGACTGATGAAGATTAGCCCAGATAGCGAGGAGGAATGGTATGTCAGAGGAGGAGGGGGAAGCGATATGGCCACAGGGAAGGGAAGGCAGGGTGGAGCCAGCGGCTCGGGCTGGTGCCCTGCCAAGGTACATGGATGTTAATTGAGCAATCCTGCTCTCCGCTCTCCCGGCAGGCAGCGAAAGGCGTGCACACCTCTGTGGAAAGGGGGCATGAGGAATGCTCCACCGGCAGCACGGAGCTGGTCCCTCCCCAGACAGGTGCCCCCTGCCCTAGGATGGGCCAGGGTTCACTGCGAGTACTGCCAAAACATAGGGAAGCTGCCTGGAAAGGAATAAAATNTGAGAACCGTCTGGGCACAATCCTGTGCCACGGTGCTCTGGGATGGCCCTGGTTGAGCAGGGAGGTTGGACCAGATGCCCCCCTGTGGTCCCTTCCATCCTGAGCCATTCTGGGATTCTGTGAAAGACTAGGCAAGGACAGAGACTCATGGTCCAAAGCTGGGGTTTTATCAAGGCCAGCAGCAGCCTTTGCAATCACTGATGCTCCCTCACTAAAAATCATCTCAACAGCCACCCAGACTCATAAGTCAGCACAAAAAAGATAGTAAAGGAAGCCTTCATAACTTCTGTGTCCTTCCACACACTCAAGTTTTTCTTTGAAGGTATTTTTTCCTAATTTTCATGGCTTGAGCAGGTCTTTCCATCACCAGTAAGAGTGCTGAGTGCCTGGGAGGAGGGTTTCAGAGCAGCTCAGCACCTCTCTGTCACAAAGCTGCAGTGCTGGTGCCCTTTGGTACCCAGGCTGTCCTCCCAGAAGGAGGACCACGGATGTCCCCAGAGATGTCTGAGGTCTAAAGCTGTCCTTGAGAGCTGTCATAACACATGAGCCTCGTTGTCAAGTCTCCTTTACATATGCACTGGCTTTTGCTGCTGTTGGTATTATTAGTTTTGTTTTCTTATAGCAAATCCTGATGGCATGATTCGGATGGCAGGAAACTCTCCCTCCTCTGAGCCAGTGAAGAAAAGGATATTAATTTTCTGTGTTGCCTGCCCGCAGCCCACACATCACAGATGATCCTTTCTGATGGAAACCTAGGACTGGGGGCCATGGAGCAACCTGGGGCAAGACCTTCTGTTGAGAAGCAGTGCTGCCTGCAGGAGAAGTGGGGCTGGGGCCAGCCAGTGGGTTGGTTAGCACAGGAATAATCCCTGGGGGCCACTGCTGCTCCATCAGGGAAACATGCTGCGAAGCACGAATTAATCCCAAGTAGAAGGGGTTCGGGTAGCAGCTCCCTTTCCATCCTCCCAGGGATTTCTGCAAGCTGTAAACAGCCCTTAAGAGCACTTACCAAATAGGAAGCACTTGTACCTCTCCACACAAGTATGTATTACAGACAAGAGGTGTGCAGGGCTCGGGAGTCTTGCTGCATTTCCGTGCTGCTGGGAAGCACTGGGACTGGTTTCAAGGAGAGAGGCTGCAGCAGGCTCATTTCCAGCTCTGTTGTTTGCCCTTGCTAAAGGAGGGCTAAAATACAAATAGGGCACCCAGAAATAAGGCATCTCTAGGTTTTCACTCCTCCATTCCTAGAAACGGTGCCAATCTTCGCTGCTGCCTGGCACTGGGAGGGTGAAATGCGTGACACATGGCAGCAGAGCTATCTGAGACAAAGGGTGTCCTGAGCTGGAAGCCCTCTGACTGCAGTGAGAGTGATGGGTGTCCAGCTGTCTCTCCAGCTGGACAATATGTGACCAGTCAGTATGTGACATTGCTGGGTATCAGGCATAGCCTGCACGGGGCCACTGGCACCTTCTCAGCTAGCCCAGGTCCACCCAGAGCAATGTCAGCCACAACTCACATGCAGGACTCCTGCTGTCCTTTTATCAAAGCACCGAGATCTGTGACATCCAGGCAATCCAAAAGACACCTTTTGTACATGCATTGCAATCTTTGGGGCTGTCAGCTGGTCATCTGTTGGTCACAACACACAGGTACTGCCGCAGGTTTCAGTGAACACCAACCACTACCTAGTCCTTCTCTGAAACAGCCACCATTAGACATTGCTGACACCCAGCATTTGCATGGATTTGATTATGTGGCAAAGTAGACTGGAGCCTTTCTGTTAAGAAGCCAGGGGCAGAACATCTCATTTGCCTCTCCTCTCGTTCACTTCCTGCCTATGTGCAAACTAAATTTGAGTGATGGTGCAGCAAAAGGCACCCTTGGCAAAGCATAGCCCAGGAGGAGCACAAAGCAGGAGAAATCACAGGTTTGCCACTTCTTCACTGCAGTGTGCTGTGTTCAGGCTCCTTGGGGTGTGCAAGGCAGCAGGCAGGCCAGGTTCACAGGATCTCTGCCCAGCCACCAGCATTTCTGCACTCTCCTAACCCAAAAGCAAAATGGTAGTGATGACTTGCCAAGAAATAATTGCATGAATTTTCATGAGCCCGGTTTTCTTTCCACTCTCGCCTATGTCCACTGTTTGACCCTTGGGGAAAAGGCATAAATGTAGATCCCTCAGACAGTTCTGTCACACTGATGGATCTATTTTGCCATTTGAATGCACAAGGGAATTGATGCTTTCACATTAACGGGGTGAAATATGCTCTGTTCCTTGAAGTCTGAGGCAAGAGCAGAGCCTCTGAACTTTCTCCTTTCAATAGCTACAAAATGCCAAGAGAAAGTGGAACTGACCCTCAATGCAAATTATGTGATACTGGTAAAACAGGAACACTTCAACCAGAAAGATTTTCTCTGTGCTCTAAGCAGCACAGAGGCTTGTTTGCTGTGAGGAAAGCACAAATATGAGAAATCAGGTGTAGTGCTTAGGGCTCTACTTAGGTCCTGCTGTGGTTTGACACCAGCTCTGCTCTCACTGAACCTCTGATTTCACACACACAGACACAAATACACACACACAGAGCTTTATTGTTTTCAGCTGAGATGAACAACAACAACAAATGGTCATAAAACAGCAAGACAGCAAGGCAGAAGGAGAGAGGACATGCAGGCTCCTGGAGGTGGAACAGTGTCAGCATGAAGGAAGGTGCAAAAGGCATCGCTGCAAACCTGATAAGAGGGAACTCACATGCTGGGACCTGCTCAGGTTTAGAGAGTTGTTTGTGTCATTATTAGCCCTACATGTCCCATAAACAGGGAAACAGCAGGGAGCAGAGTGCTAGCAGGTAACAATTGCAGGGTGGGAGGGCACCTAGCAGGACAAATGGCAATCATCCTCATCCAGGGACCAAACACACAAGTCATCCACACAGCAAGTGCAGCAAAGATGCAGACGCAGTGAGTGAGCCATTGGATTTCTCTGTAAAGTAACATCACCAAAATTATACAAAGCTGGACTTCAAAGGATAAATTTAAGTGCCAGCAGACTCTGGGCAGTTGAAACATGTACTGTACAAGAACCATGGTAGTGTGTGCACAGGGCCCAGTGCCCACTGCACAGCTCTCCTTAAGGATGTGCATGTTTTGGGCCCACATCTGAGGCACCTGTTTCTGAAGACATAGCCCCAGGGCTTAATTTTATAGCTACCTTTGGTGATAACCAGTACATCCAAGCAGTCAAAGAATGCAGTTACACACATGGTCAGCTGCAAGCAGAGCAATAGCTCATGAAATCTTTCATGCTTTGCAAACAGAGACCAACCTTATCATCTCTGTTGGTATATTAAAAAAAAAAAAAAAAAAAAAGCCAAGGCAGGGCAAGGTGGATTGAAGTTCTATAGGCTGTTCAGAAATCAGTGGTGTGCAGTGGCACCTTGGCTGCAGCCTTTGCACAAAAGAGGTCTCAGGAGCCACCCAGAGGACTGGATTTTTCCCTGGGCACCTGTTGTGGTTTAACCTCAGAGATACGAGCACTACAGAGCTGCTCACTTACTCCCCCAACCCGTGGAATGGGAGGAAGGGAACTGGAAGGGTAAAGTGAGAAAAGTTGTGGGTTAGAATAAGAACAGCTTAATAACTGAACCGAGCTATAACGATAATGACACTAGATTGGAATAAAATGGAAATAATAATAATAGAAATAAGTCAAGCATTGATGGGTACCTAAAGATACAAACAAGTCAGTATTTAGAATTGCAGCCTATAATCTAGAGTGCTTCAAAAAAACTCAGTAGGTGCTTAGGTGCCTCATGGGACTGAATCATCTACAAAGCCCAGCCCTCAGCCAGCATTGCTAATACATTCTTGGCCAGTATAACATGTCTGAAGAAACAGTTTAATGTATGTTACATTCAGTAAAATATTACAGCATCAGTACAGCTCCTTTGAAGAGATCATTTAAGGACACAGGTAGCAAGGGAAGCAGAAAACATATCTGCTATTGCAGGAAAGGTTATTGCAGAAGAAAAAAATGACAGATTATTGTTATCAGTCCTCTGCTGTGACAATGAACTGCAGCTGAGAGTGAAAAATCTCTCCTTTCCACAGGTCACATTTGCTAAGATCTCAAATCAGAGAAACTAAACCACAGCCCATGGTGAGCTTCCTCCTGTTTCCTTGATTTGCTTCACACACATGACTTTTCATAATCAAAACTTCAGCTTCTGCTTAGTAATGCTCTGAAGATGTGGGCTGGGAGAGCTGTGTGCTCTGCTTTCAAGTGTTTCTTGTGTCAAAGCTTTATCACTCTGGCAGTGGCGTGAAAAATCATTATTCTGGTGATATTCTGGTCTTGGTGCAGTTTAAATTGAATCATTTCCCATAGCAGCTTTTAGGATAAATTTGTAAATACAGTGAACAGAGATGTTTTGAATGAGTAGATCACGGTATGTGTGCTGTCAATAGGGCTTTTTTCTTGTGTTTCCAAAAAAGCTCTCAAAATAGGTCAAGGTCTGGGCATTTTGGGGATTCAGCCTTTGTCTCTACTTGCAGAGGTTGGCACCAGGCTTGCACCAAGCCACATTTGTCAGCAAATGACAATCACCTTTGCTGACAATCGGTGGGACCACAGTGGTCCAGCATCACTCCAGCAGTGATGGAAGGAATACCACTGGATGACAGGACAGGGTTTAGCCTTCCCACTGTAAATTGGAGTCCATTATATGGCTCAGGGGTGACAAGTGACACATCCCCAAGGGACAGCTTCCACTACCATGTGCTACCCATCCACAGGAGGAAATTCAGGGGAGCAGTGAGGGACACAGGCACACCAAAGGCCACATCCCCCTTGCCTGGGGCAGAGAGGATGAATGGCTGGGAGGGTCGGTGGTCGGGAGAGCCAGTCAAATAGGTTAAAACCACACATGCTCTCTCCAGTCTGACTCTTGTTTCCTGGAAGAAGTTTTATTGCTACTGAAATGCTTCATGCTCTGTGAAGCCCTTGCCAGCTGGAATCGTCTCTTTGCACCTGTCTTTTTGTTTACACAAATCCCTTCTCTAATAGAACTAATCACTCTACTTTGATAAATCTGCCAGGCCCCCGATATGAGCTCCCCCCATGCTAAACAAACAGACCATTGTCTCGGCAGGGCCAGCCAGCCTGTTAATGGTTAAACTGGGAGAGGGTGGCAAGGGGGGAAAGAGGCATTGGACACGGGCAGACTCTCTTTTTCCTCCCCCCAAACCTACAGGTTTCCCTATCTATTGTGGGGGCTTGAAATTCTGCCTGGGTTCCTGATGTCAGATGGGGACACCAAGCATGGTCTGACTGCTTGGGGATGTGCAATTCACTGGGAAACATCCAGGCCCAGGATGCAAGGTAGGATGGCCAAAAGAGGAGTGTGGGGCAGAGAGACATACTTTTAGGATGCACTGAGGAGGGCATTAGGCAGGACAGAAAGAAGTTAAGTCAATCTGAAGTCAGAACACTGAGGTTTAAGAGTGTCCCAAGTAAGGAATGTTGACTATCAAGAGAAGAAAGCTGGAGACAGAAAACTGAAAGCTTGGGCATCAAATAACAAAACCCAGTTAAAAGCAAGGAACAGGAGATATTTGACTCCACCAGTGCTTTCCTCCAGATCTCCTCCAGCCTTGGAGCCCTGGTCAAACCTTGGAGTAATGCAGCACCAACAGAACACCACATTGTTCCTAGTGCTCTGCTGCACCCACATAACCCTCCTTTTAAGTGGGAGATGCTATGACAAACACAACTTTGCTGCAGATTTCTCTCCCTTGAGGAAGCACTATACAAACTGCTTCCCATCACAGAGCCTTGGCTGGTCATTTCCCAGCTTGTGTGGCTGAACTGAAGAGTCACCTCTGATGACACTGCTATCCAGACTCTTCTGCACACATAAGGTGAGCAAATGCAGAAGTTTTGACATGCTGTTTCATGGTAATTGAGCAATGCCTGCAAAATTTGGTCGTGCCATCTAGCTCCAAGGCAGAACAGCAAACAAACATTAGCCCTTTGCTGATATTAGCTGCATCTATAGGAAGATCTTTGAATGCAACAGCCAGGAAAGCTCTTTAGCAAGTTGTAATCAGCCTTGTGGTGTTCAGATGAAACCAGTATACCCTTTACACCAGCTAACAAATCCATCAGCACTGGTGGATGATTTCTGGATTGCTTTGCTTGGGCCTGCTGTGTGCCTCAGGCAAGCATCATTTGTTTAAGCAGGGAGACAGGAGGTGCCCCGGAGGCAGCTCTGGCAGCCTCAGTTACACTCTAAGCACCTAACACAAGGATTCAGCCTTGTGTTCCATCTACATTTGCATCGTGTCCAGCCCACCCACATCCCCACCACCATCGAAAAACCCTGTGTGCCTTGACGTCCTTCATGGCTATAAGGGAAGAAGCAGCTCCCAGGTTATTGCTGTTTGGAGATGCTGTGCATAATGGGTACCCTTAGGATCTCAACCTCAGATGTGTGTACTTGTGTGTCAATGCTTTAGGTCCGTGGAGCTGTGCTCATGAGAGACAGAGAGCTCTTCAGCCGAAGGCTGGAAAGGGGTAGAGGGAAAAGGCACCAGAGCTGCGACAGCATCATCCTCGCCTGAAGCCCTGCAAACACTGATGCTGCATTGCGGGAGGTGCCACACGCTTGAGACCCGGAGGTTAAATCCCTGCTGGGAGGGGTGAGGTGGCTTACCGTGAGATTGCCAAACTGTGCGATTAGGGACTTGTTCGTGCACGGTCTAATCCTTCTCCACTGCTTGTGTGGGTGCAGGAGCCTTCCAGCTCCTTCATACCCACCCCCAGAACAGGACAAAACTTGTGCCTGAGGAGCTGGGCCATGCAGGGGAGCTGCGAGGTCAGGAGCCTGGCAGCGCCCGGCTAGGGATTACACACGGTACAGGGAGAGAAAACAATAGCAGGAACTAAGGGTGATATAAGACACCAAGAGTTTTAAACCACCAATAGCTTTAGCAAGCATTCGGATCCTCAGGCATCGCTCAGGAATGAAGCGGTGGAGGAAGGCAGAGCAGATGCGGGGTTTGGGTGCGAGAGCTGGCTCTGCTGCAGCACCCACCGTAGCCAGGCATCATCACCCAGCACCAGGCAGCACCCACAGCATCCCCAGCCTCTCGGCCACGGGCACACAGCGAGCACACGAGAGCGTGGATAGGGGAGGGGTTTTCCCCCTTCTTCCCGAACAATTAATGTCAATGCGGAGAGGCAGGTGCTCCTGGCGCCCTGCCCTCCGTTCTGTTTACAGAACACTCCTTGAAGATTATTTGTGTTGAAATCTTTCAGCTTTTCTTTCTCTCTCTCTGTCTTTTTTTCCCCCTGCCCCCACCCTGTTAGCATTCTCTCAGCCAGTTTTCGTGCCCCGCGGGCGCTGGGCGAGCAGCCCGAGTAGCGGCGGAAGCCGCGGCGGGGCCGCCGGGCCGGGGGGAGCGGAGCGGGGCTGCCCCGGCAGCGTCCTCGGCTTCTTTGTGCCCGTGCTTCGCTCCGGGGGGAGCGGAGCCGAGGGGCCATTGTCCAAGGGCTGCCGCTGACCCCGCCATTTCCATCTGAAAAGCCGCTTTCAAGGGAAAGGGGCAGCTCCGGTCCCCTCGCCTCGCTGCGAACCCCTCCTGCCACCTTTCTCCTCTGCCTCGCCGTGCGCTCAGTCTGCCGGTCCCTCCTGTCCTCCCTCCTCTCCTCTTCTCCCTGCTCCCCCCCTTCGCTCTGTGCCCTGCATCCTCATTCTCTCCCCCTTCTCCTCCAACCCGTGCAGGTTGTCCTGGAGGAAAGATATGGAAAAGAAGTGGGAACAACTGCGGCAGCTCCAACCAAAACCCTCGGTGGGATGTAAGATGCTCGTCTATCCTCGGAGCATGAAAAATCCCAGCTGTGGCTCGGCAGAGCCTTTTGTTACCCATCTCAGCCATAGAAATCCTTCAGCCATGTTTATAAAGACATAGCACGGGGTCAATGGAATAAGCATGGCCTCTTTTCTCCCAGCCTTCTTGAAAGCATGCCTTTTAATGGTGAAATGCATGAAAAATTAGGTAGCTGGCTGTATCACCTTCCTGAGGGATAGGTGCAGCAAACCCAGGGACTTACAAATAAAGAATTCCCGCATTAAACATCTTTATTGCCTTTCAAATCCATTTACTTGGGTGCACATTTGTACTCATCACTATGAGGCTCCTGGAAGATGGAGGTGAGACTTCAGGGCACCTCACACTCCCATCCACCCTAGCTGGTCTTCACTCTAAATCCCACTCAGGGGCCACAGAGCCACCACCACGGACCTGTGGCATTTTGGAATGAGTGACCCTGGAGAGACAGACAGTCTATAGGCAGCTTTATGGTTGCCTTCTCAGCAGTTCAAAACAGAAAGCAGCTGAAACAGGTTTGAGGCAGTGTTTGAAGGTTGCAAAAGATAGAGATAAAAGACAACAGTGCACTCATTTTAATTTTTTTTTTTTTAAGTGAAAAACTGACCCTGAAATCTGTTATAAAAATTCCCACTGATTTAATCCCCACCAAAATTTTGCTCCACATGCTGGGAATGGTTCTGCTCAGCAGCAGCCTGTGATCCTCCCTGCAGGGCTGAGGGGGGCTTCCAGCAGCTCCCCATCTGAAGGAGCCCATCACTAAATGCTGAGTGAGCATCCCTAACATTTACTCAAAGGAAGAAGGTGACCTTGAATGGCATCTGCATCCACTCAGCACCTCCTCAGCGCTCCCAGGCAGCAGTGGTCAGGCTGAACTCTTGTTCTACCCAGTCACTGAGTTTTGGTAAACAATGATGAATGCTCTGGTTAAACGGTTGCAGCAGTATAGCTCAGCCAAATATTTCTCTGCCTGTAAAATAAGCAAACAACCGTTTAAGTTGATTGGTGGCGGGAAAAAAATGGCATATTGCAGAATAAACTCCCAAGGCACTAAGAAACCACATGGAGAAACTGTCCAGCACAAAATGAGACATGCAAGATTTTATGCTTTATAGTGTACAGCCAACATGTGAGTGGGATAGCTGAGTATAGTGGCAGCAGAGAAGAGATTTAACACAGGCTTGTGTAGTGTTTCCAGCTGGTTCTTTAGTAAGAGAGATGTTTAAATCCTCATCTTGAAATGACAGGCCAAATGACTTTCTGTCACTTCGTTATCATCATGTTGTTTTCTCTGCTGCTGCTGCTGGTCCTCACACAGCTGTCAGCACTTCCACTGACAAAAATAAGTCTAACTGTGTTGGTTTTGATAGTTCTTTGTCCCACTCATCCTACTGAACTGGGATCAACATCTCTGGCAGATTCGTCATGGCAGAGATGACAAGCAGCCAGGCCGTGAGGGCAAATGCCCCATGAGCCCCAGCAGCCAATGCAACCAGTAAAGAGCTGCCCATGAAACTGCACAGGGCTTCTCTGTTTGGCTGAGGGTCTCAGCTGGGCTTACAGGCAGTGAGGGAGCTCCAAAACCACCATCAGGTTCCTGGAGCTGCAGTTCTTCCCTGCCAACACCAAGAGCACCTGAATGTGTAATTTCATGGATCAGATTATTTTCTTTATTTTTGGCTTTAAGTTTCATTACCAACCCACCCTGGAGCACCGCAGGCTGTGTCTTTGTGGGGGATTGCTGCACAGCTCAGATGCTCCAAGTCATCCTCTCCAGAGAGCCTGGTGCCCCCGAAGTTCCCTGTGGCAGAGCCAAGTCCCCAGCAGCAGTGTGCTGCTTGTCAGGTCGTGTTGCTCACACAAAGCACCCAGAGCTTGTCCCCACTGCCACCACATTTCCCCTGTCAGGAAGAGCATCGCTCCAACACACTGTGCACAGGCACAGCATCCATCCCTGTGCCAGAGCCAGTGTTGTCCACACACACATACACAGTGGAAAATGAGACTTGGCCTCCTCCATACCCTATGTGACAGTGAACAGCAGCAGGGACTCTGCCCTACAACATGGGATCTGCCATCCTGCATCTTCTTCAGGCATCTCCACGCCAGTGTCAGCATGGGGCAAGAGAGGTGCCCATTACAAGGCTCTCCATGACGAGGCAAGCAATTGAAGTGTTCCAAGAGTGGCTCCCTTTTGAAACCAGAACATAAGCCAGCCAGTTTCAGCTAATCCTTTCCTCATTGTGTATGTTGCTTGTATATATGCTGCTCGGCTCTCCACGTGCACACAGGGCAATGTTAAACCCCCCCAGAAAAAGAAGAAAGCAGGTCAGAAAACCAATCCCCCAAGGATCACTGGAAATCAGTGAATGGGTTTTAGCTCTGCATTTTGTTACCCAAGAAAGGCGGCTTTGCAAAAGGACTTTCTAACTCATCATCTGGGCCCAAGACTTCCTTGTAAAAGGCTGTTGGGCTTGTTGAAACGTATTCCAGGTGTGTAAGTGATGCCCTGCCTTGTGCCTTTCACAGTGCAGAGCCTGGGGCCTTGAAGTGAGCAGGGAGGAGAAAGGAGGGAGAGGTGCGTGTGTTCAAATTAAATGAAGCAGAAAGAGAAAGCTGGAACCCACAGTGCCTGAGGCACCACTAATTGAACAGGTTGAACCTGATAGAAGTGCAAAGGAGGCAGCAGAAGGGATCCTCGAGCTCCTGGCTGGTGATATAGAGCCAGAGCCAGAGCCAGAGCCAGCCATGGTTCAGGAAGCCATGCTTGAAAAGCTCAGGTGGTGTGAGGGAGAGGACAAGGTGATGAGGCAGCTTATTTGGGGCTGAAGGAGGGAGACTTCAAAAGAAAAAACTAATTCTTCATAAGCATGACAAAGGGAGGCAAATAAAAGCAAGGACAGGCATGTTTTTACTCTTACTCTGCTGTTCCTGGGGTCCCCAGCTGCAGATCTCAGTGGGTGCCCCTCTCTGGGGTCAGCTCAGTCTCACAGGGGATGAGAGATGGGGATGCACATGGGGATGCAGAGATGTGCAACGAATGAGCACAGAGCTGCTCAGCTGTCCTGTGCCCAGGGAACCTGGGGGCTCCAATCTGGCCTCCTCCTCCAGAGATCCCAGATCTCATTACATGCAGCATCCATTCCATCCTCAGCAGGGCCCCAGTTGCAGGGATGCTGTCCAGAAGCCAGGGCACAGGGACAGCTGTATTCTCCTTCCTAATCTCAGAAGGAACAAAGAGCATCCTACTCTGCAAGGGCCCCACATCACCACTTTGTCACCTGTGAGGTTCTCCTTGGTGCTCTGTCCTGTGTGGGAGCCAGTGGTGATGGGGCACTGCAGAGAACCATGCTCACACTGCTGGGATGCCCTCACATCCATTCTCGCTTTCTGCTCCTGTCTTGAAACGAGAAAACGATCCCTTGGCTCCCAGACATTGCAATGATTTCAGGGCCTAGAAGATCATGCCTCTTTGATTTTTTCTTTTTCTTTCTTTTTACCTTTCTTTTTTACCTTCTTCTTCCTGTCTGTGGCCCCTGCACCACAGAACAATGAAATGTAGCCTGAAGAGAGAAAACATTGCCTGCACAGATCTTTGTTACTGACTGCAACAAAAACAGGTAATGTGGCAACCCTGTGTCCTTTCTGGAGCTGGTTCCCAGCCACTCTGTGAGCTCTGCAGATCTGCTCCTACCTTGCGTCCCCACTGGTGGCCACATGGCAGAAATGGTCCAGCGTGGTCCTGAGGACACACCTCTGATCCCTGCTGCTTGAAACAGAACAGTTCAGCTGCACCTCAAGGAGAAAAGGACAGTTTTGTTGGGATGAAAGCTGGTTGTGTGGGTAAGCTTTCAGGGCCTGGCCTCTGCCCACCTGGATGCTTGTTCTCTGGACAGTGGTGACTCCAGGCTGCTAATTCAGACCTGTAGGCATTACTGCAATATAAACTGCAAATAGTCATAATAATAATTAATAAACATGCTGAAACAAAAACATTCTCTGTTTAATTAACATCACTCTTCAGCAGCTTTATCTTGGGTGAGTGGCTACTTTGTTGGCATTCTGCCTTCACACTGTGCCTTACCCTCTGTGGCTGGGGCAGGAAGGTCTTCACTGTGCAAATGGGAAAGCTCTTTTTTGCTCAAGTTCCTACCAAATTATTCTGAACCAGCATCTTGCAGACTGCCTCTCACCTGAAAGTAAGGCTACAGCCAAAGAAATAGCAGCCAGAGAAGCCCAGTTGCTATTTTTACCTTGCTGTGGATAGTCTGAGTACATCCAAGGACAAACATTACAGCCAAAGGAAAACAAAAAGTGGAAAGGTTTTGAGTGGTCAGGCTAATAAATAATATGAATAAATAATAATAAATAATTCATGGCTTGAAGTAAGGAGCTGGTAGCACCCTGGGATGAGAGATGATGTGGTCTGAAGGAGCACAGCACTACAGGTTCAGGAGCAGGGGGTTACCTGCAGGTTGCAGAGCCTCCTCAGCATAAACCAGGCACTGGCTGCCAACATTCAAAAAGCCTCAGGTACAGCTAGGGAGCTACAAGCAGTAGGTGCTGAGTACCCACCTGTGTCCCCTAGGTGACAGCCAGGTTTCAGATGGGTGCTGAGCAGCACTGGGTAAAGTCTCTGGAGCAGGAGCTCTGTGTCTCAGCCACCTCATGCACATGCATTCCCAGCCAGGACCATGGCAATGGCCACCCTGAAAGCCAAAATGAGGCAGCTGGAAGCTGGCAGTGAGCTCCAGCCTTGCTCATGGCTCCCTCCCACCACACTTATCGTGGGGGCTGAAGGCTCAGCCCTTGACCCCTCACAGGCAGATGGGGAGGAAAGGCATCCCCATGGCCCTGGTGGGAGCAGGGTGGGCATCTGCCTGTCCCATGCTCCATTCTCTGCTGCTTTGAAGAAGAGCCTCTGTAATCTTTATGAGGCCTTGGAGATAGGAGCATTCCATGTACACGTTAAACCACACTGGCCATCTGCTGCCCTCTCTCTCTGCTTTACCCCAAATCCCTCCCCAGTGAATCCAAACTGAGCTGCAGCCATTGCTGTTCCAGTGAAGATTTATGGGGGCTCACTGCTAACAGTGAGCCAGGTAAACTCAAGGACCTGGGCTCCTTGCCTAAGGCAGTTGGGAAGGAGGTAAAGGAGAGGACAGTGGAGGGATGCCTGTGCTGGGGAGCCTGGGCAGCCAAAAGAATGGCAGGACAAACAGACAAGCAAGACTGGCACTTGGATGTCTCTTGCTTGGCTTCAATCTGCTGCCATCCTAATGCTTTGTGCCTCCAAGAAATACCCTGCTCTGCTGTAGGGATTTTGGGGAAGTGTGGATGGGAGAGGCCATCAGAGCTGGTGCCAGCATCCAGGTGAGTGTGTGACTTCAGGGCTCTTGTTGCTGGTTCCATAATGGATGTTAAACACACAGAGCACACATCATGGAGGGCAAAGCAGGGAGTAAAAGGGAAAACTGAGAGCTCTTGACATCTGAGCTGTCTGGCCTAACTGGGCTCTCGGTCCAAGCTGGACACTGGTGGCTGCACAGTCATGTTCCAGCAGAACTCAACCTGGGCAGCACAAACAGTTTGGGCTTGCCAAAATGGGGCCAGGACAGGGGTTGCCTGGCTGCCTGGTATGGGCAGGCTCCACCGTGGGCCAGCCATGCCCTCTCCCTCTGCTGAGATGCAGGAGATAGGGCTGCTACTGACTATATACACCAGGGACGAAGAACTACATGCAGGCTCTTGCAGGATCAGGGGTTGTGATGGGGATCTGCTGTCCTCCTGGCTTTTTAATGAGCACTCCTTGTAATCAGCCCTGTAAAACCCAGGGTGGGGAGCTGTTACTGATTAACATCCCTTGTCTCCAGGGAAAGTGGAGCAGGGGATCTGCTGGCAAAATCAACGTCAAAGGAGCTGCAGCACAGCATAGTATAGCAGAGGTACACACTCCCACGTGTATGTACCCACACACGTCCTCTGGCTGTCTGGGGTGAGGTGCCATCACCAACCCACCCCTGCCACCCCGTCCTTTGGTCGCTGTGGGGTCTCAAAGTTCTTTGCAGCCGCCTGCAAAGCAAGAATGATAGCAGAGGTGCAAAAGTCCTTTCTGGTGATTAATACATCATGTGTACAAAGAAGGTCTGTGGTAAACGGAGGCTGGAGCCGGGATTAATTGCATACCTTGAAGTGGAGAGATTTATGTAAGGAAACAGACTTGGCGGGCTTCCCTGCTCTGGGCTGTGTTTACCTGCCTGTGCCTCCCCACACCTGTTGTGTTGCAGCAGCAAAACATTATTTAATCACATCTGAAGGGAGATCTTAATAGTCATGTGCCCTCTCTGCCTCGCCCCACCTCCCCAAGTGCTGTGGTGAAGCTCAGCCTTGCTTTGTCCTGGGCAGGCACTCTGTCCACTCCCCACCAGAGCACTCCTGCAAGGAGCAGTCCCATGGCACCCTTCAAGCTCCCACAGTCTGGGATGAGGAGGGATGAAATGGCTGCAGAAAAAGATGAAACAGGTTTATGCTGGAGGCCAGCCCCTGAACTGATGGCAACCTGAGTAGTTCCCTGCCAAATCCATGAGCAAAGCAAGGTTTCTTCCTCCTGAGCTTGAAAACACTGGCTGGACACACAAACATTTGCATGCATGCAGGACTGTATATATATGTGTGGGTATATAAATGTATGAACAACAGAGTTCAAAATGTTGATAATGATCATTCAAATGAGAGACAAATAATGGGTAAAACCCTGTTCAGAAATGCTTGAATATGAAGCTGTTTCTTTAAAGGGATTTGGCTATTAATTGAAGTTCGTTTGTTAATTTGCATCCTTATCTGCAAGGGACAAGACTAAAAAGGGCCCCATGGGACTCTAAATGGGAGCACGTGAAGCTTTATTTCTTACCAACAAAGCCTCTTGGTGATTATAAGCAAATGAGGGGGCACTAAGGACTTTCTGAGGAGTGAAAACAGCAAGGTATCCCACCCATTGGAGAATGACCTCACTCACCAGAGCTTCCCTCCTGGAATTGCAAGTGCTAGATTGATCTCTAGTTGTCTCTACTTAAGGTGTTGGCTGTTTCACCTCCTCCCCTGCCATCACAACAGGTGTGTGACCATGGGATGATCACTCTGAGCTGACAGCATTGCCTGCCTCAGAAATGCCAACCCCAACAATGAGCCACCACCATGAGCAAACCCTCCCACCCAGAGGCCTAAACTTTGCCCTTGAACACCTCCAAATCAAAACCACCGAGTGTCAGCTCACACTGTGGCCATGTGTTAAGTGCAGGTGTAGTTCAAATGGTGTCATTGGCTTTTCCTCCTCTGCCTGCTGCAATGTGCCAAATTGCAGCACAAAGTGCACCCTGCTGCTTTGTGGGGAACTACTCTGGTGTTTGCAAGGATGCTGGTCTGCTCCAGCCAAGCAATCCCAAATATAAGCACTTGGCACAAGCAGAAATGGGAACACCTTCCCTTTACACTCTCTTCCAGTGTCAGGGATGAATAATCCAAATCCCAGTTGAAACCATGAAAAGGTATTATAGGAAACTAAGGAATCAATGCCATCACTTCTTGAAAGCAAGAACTCTATTCTGTCCTGTGTCAGGACAGCACTAGCAAAGCCAAGGTTTGCTACACGGACAGGAGAGAAAACAGAGGGAAGATCAAGTGAAACTCTGTCTCCTGTGCACAACTACCCATGGTTTTACCATTTCTCTTCTCCCACAAGGCAGGTGAACCAACTCCTTTTGGCACCACCGTCGTCACTAACCCTGAGTGCTCCAATCCTGATTCCCCTCTGCATTATTGAAGGAAAACACTGGGGTTTGCGTTTCTTTTTACCCCTGCGAACAAAGTTCAAAGGAGCGATTGAGAACTCTCCATTTCAATATGAAAAGAGCAGGGGACCTGTTTTCCAGGACCCACCTCCCCCCGGTACAAACTCATCCCGCCTCATTTCACCCGATAATCTCAGTGGGGGGCTCTGGAGGGGGATGGCCGGGGACAGGGGGACAAGGTTCTCCAAGGTTAATCGCAAACTGCTGCCGCATTCATCGCAGCCGTGCCTGATTGATGGGCACCATTAATCACTGCCCAGAGAGGCTGGAGGTGAGGCAGGAGCGGGGGGGAGCAGGGGAGGGGGGTGGCGGAGCTCTGGGGACAGGGAAGCTGTGCCAGGACAGCAGCAATGACACCAGACCAACACGGGTTGGGAGACACAGAATGGCCACATCTGCTCACCTACAGAAAATACACATGGTAGGGTTTCTTCCAAGGGACAGAAGTGTATCTGCCCCCTCACTTGCCACGTCATATATACATGCCCTCCTGCAAAGCAAAGGGCAGGAGCAGAGGCAGAGAGGAGATCTCTCCAGCCTTTTCAAAGCACCCCTGGCTTTCAGTGGGGAATAGGGATTGGGAATTCCGGAAAGAAGGAGGGCTCAAGGCAAGTTGGGGTGGGCTTGTCTTGCAGCCATAAGGCAATTAATAGATTTTCCATCTTTTTTATGGACTGAAATGCCTCTGAGGTTTTTACAGAAACAATGAAGTCAGTAAAAGCCACCCAAGTGAGGTCAGATGAGCTTGTGTGGGCGAGTGACTCCATTCAGAGACAAGATACTGGCATATGCATTTTCTATCATTCCTGACAATTTAATATACTCTTTCTTTCATACTGACCCAAGCTGTTGCTCACATTGCTAGGCAGGCTGAGGGTCTGCCTGCACTAATGAAATGTGCAGTAGTGTTACCTACCTGGCTGCAAATGATAGCTGGGACTGGCAGCAGGGCTTGACACACTGCAACGGGACCTGTTGCATCACAAAAGCTTCTTGTGCTTTACACTGCAGATGTATGAGCCTCCTTGTCTGTGCCAGGAGGCTTGGGATGATTTGCTTGCTCCACTGCAATTGCTTCTGACATGGAACAACTATGGAATAACTTGTATTACTAAATAATGAGACATTTCTCAGTTGTCTTCTTCATCCCACCTTCTGCCACCTCTTGCTTTAGATACAGGAGTCAGTGCCTTGAGAACATGTACACACACCTTCTAAACCTCTCATCCAACACCTTCTAAACCTCTCATCCAAAGTAACAAAAAGGAAAGTGTGCTTTCTAATAGGAATATCCTGCAAGTGTACCTTTTAAATTGTTTCCCTTTAAACAGCTTGTGTGACATTTTCAGTTTTGCTCTTGCAATGCCAAAGGCAGTGTAACATTTGAAACTCATCTGACTGCTAGGACACAAGAAATATATCACCCAGATTTTCTTGGATGCATTTAGCATCACTTCAAGATGAAGGGTTGATGCCCAGTGCACAAGGCTGTGGGCTTTCCAATCTGTCCATGCTGATCAGGTGTGGTGACCACCAGCAGGGCACCGGGGACTGTTTCTGATACTACCTCAGAGGGTACAGGTGTGATACTAAGGCCACTGGGAGCTACAGCAACCTGGATTTCAGTGAACTTTGGGGCGAGTAGGTGTTTTTTCAGAGATGACTTCTGGGATGGGGGAAAGAGTTTCATCCCCCTTGAGCACCCAGGTATATAGGGCAAGAGGCAACTCCTCTACCCTGACCACCTAAAGCTGGCTACTGCTGACGCATCTCCTCACCACAGACCCACCTATGGATGTTGGGAGGGCCAGGCATCACCCGGGGCATTGATCCCATGTCAAGCAGTCATCCTAGGGCAAGCAGAATGAATTGCTCTCAGAAAATGCCTCTGTCTTCGTGGGCTGCTAAAGTAGATGAGTAGTCAAATGACTAACTGAAAGTAGACACCGCACTCCTGGATGGCCAAAGGGAGGTATTTGGGCTGGATTTTTATCCTCTCCCATTATACTCAAGAGCACCTCTTTCACCAGAGACTGTTGACTTTCAAACTGAGTTTCTGCAATATCCACTGAAAAATAAGAATAAATCATCAGAAAATGTGGTTTTATTTGATTACACATTATTCTTTCCATAACTAAGGCTGTCAGGCTTGTGGACAGGGTCCGGTTTTTTTAAGTATGGCCACCTCAGATCCTCCAGCAGGGCTCTGTAAATCTGGGATTATGCTGAATTAATTTACTCTCTGACAGCTATCTCCTCCCAGCAGCAGATTTTCCTTTCTCTGCTTCTGGCCATGACTGCATTTAGTTCTCTCACAAAGAGCGTCTCTTAGCATAAGAGTTTCCCCTCAGACAGTTAATTATCAATAGCTACATAACTTTAATGTTTATTTTAATCTGAATTACATTCCCTATGTTGACCAGCATTATAAGAGATGTAAATCCCAGTTTAAGTAAGAGCCATCATTTCTCAGCTGCAGTGATTCTGGGCACTTCCAGCAGGGTCCACAGCTCTTGGGGCCCTATGGAAAAATGTAGCTCCCTCAGGAACCTGTGCTTAGGTAGCCTGGGTGAATATACATCCTTTGTCATCTTCACCCAATTTTTACTTCGGGATCTTACTACTGCCTAATGAAACCTGCCTGTTGGTCTGCATAAACAGGGATGAGGGTGTGCCGGGCATCTTGGAGCAGGCGGCTTCTTTGTGTGAAGGGAGGCATGGTCCTTGGGTCTGGAAACATCTCTAAGTTGTTTTGCCATCCTTGGTGCATGTTCCAACGGCAACATTATTGTAAAACAGCTTTGTGTTTACTTTGTGTACAGAAAAGATAAAATCAGCATTTATATGCAAACATGAACCAACAAGGAATTTCAAAATCCTGCCATTTCACTCTTTGGAGAAGAAGAGCCAGAGTTATTGTGTAACCAGAAACATCTGAAAGCCGGGGATTTTCTGGGTCTAAATTCAATTTAGATTATAAGGGGACTAATTTAAGATCTGACTGTATCACCTTGGGCAGCCAAAATAGGATCTGAAACTCATGGAGACTACGGCTTTGGGGCGGAGAGTTCTCAGTTTTGGACAACCTGGGGCACTGTGTGGGTCTGAGCTTTCCCTTTATGAATAAAGCTGGTGAAATAACACAAGCTAGATGCTTAGCCAGGGTGAGCCACCTGGGCCACTCTGATATCCTTGTCTGCCCCAGGGAATAGGGGATGTTCATGTGTCCATCCTAGACCTGCCTTTCCAGTGTGCACAGCCGAAGCAGAACTCGGCACAGGCACATCTGCTTGTGTGTCAAGGCCTGAAAGCATCAGACACACAGAATAAAGGCTTTCACTGGGATTTCATAGCTAGAGCACTGCATTGAGCCACAGTGCATTTATGATTGCTTGGGAACATGTGCCAGGCTGGGGGCAAGGCCAGGCTGGAAAATATGGCAGACAGCAGAGGTGAAGCCCTGTGCAGCACCACAGACCCAGCAGGTGACTGAGCTCTGCCAAAGCGAGCAGGGACTAATAAAGATGGATAAACCAGCAGGAACTGAAGGGAAACATGCAGGGGGGAGAAAAGCCAGGAGAGAAGTGAGAGCCCCCAGGCACAGCAGGATGGGCTATGGGTAGGCTCAATGTGTGCACAGAGCCTTGTAAATACTTTTTCCCTCTCCTATGAACATCCCTGGTGAAGGCTGTGGCTGGACATTTGCTCTTCAAAGGCCCATGTGTGCACATGCAAGTGCCCTTGGCTACCCCAACTCAAGCCTGGCTCTGCCCCTCCTAGGGGGCTGGCTGATATGGGCATTTAAATGAAGTGGAAGTAAGGATGCACTCTCTTTTGGGGTGAAATCTGCATCTCCACCTCACTGGGATGCTGGGCAGGCTGATCATCTCTGGTGCACAAGTCACTTCCTAATTACTCTTTCATGCTCATTCCCCTGACGTTACCCACTGGGGCCAGTGGGGCTGCAAAAGGAAGCACCTGCCCCAGGGCCAGCCCTCTCCATCCCAGCTTCTACCCATCCCTCGCCTCAGGGTTTATTTACCCGGGGCGCAGGGATAAATGAGGATAAGAAGGTAGAAAAGGTCATCTGGGTGGTGGCCACAAAGGGGGACATTGTGCCTCCAGGGAGGGGGTGGAAACGCCCGAGGAGTCGGAGACACGGGGGCACTTTGATGCAGTCTGGATGAAAGCAGGGAGGGGAGGAGAGGGAAGAGAGGAGGGGGAGCGAAACAGGGGGAGGGGACAACACCAAAACCCAAAGAGCAACAAAACCTCTCCCAGCTGGAACACAAGTCAGGATGGTCCCTTTATTTAGATGGATAGAGCCAAGAACAATGTGGGGCAGCCGGAGGCCACCCTGCCCCTGTCCCTCACCAGCCTTTTCAACTCCTTCCTCCCTACTCCTCCCCTCCCTCCTCAGCCTCTCATTTTCCTCTATATTTTCCATTTTTTTTTCCCCCTTTGCTCCCAGTGCTCCACCTCCCACTTCCAGCTTTCTCCCACGGTGAAAGCACAGAGAAAGAAAGTGGGTTGATGTCTGATGCAAAGTTAATTTTAAGTAGAGATGGGGAAGGGCAGACCAAAGGCACTGGAGAAAATGGCCTTGGGGAGGACCCTATGAGGAGAACCCCTCGCCATACACAAGCCATGACACCTGTGTCTCAGCAGAGTCTTCTGGTCCCCAAGTTGGGTGCTGCAAATCCTGTGGCAGGGCTGAATCTTGGGCAGAGAGCATTCAGGGCTGTTAATGCTACACAGATCCTGCCCTCTGAGATGTTTTAGGAGCATACTATGAATGTCAAGGCTACCTCCATGGTTGGAGGACTCTGGGGACAAGCTGTCACTCACATCCATACCTCTACTTTTTCCAACCTGCTGTTTTTCGGCTGACCACCTGACTTTTTCTCACACTGACTTGCTATCACTTTGTTAAGGAAGAAGCAGAGCCCTGAATTCTTCTGGTAGCTCAAATGTCATCACTGCACTTTGATATATCTATAATTCATAGGTACCTTAAAATGAAATTTTAAACTAAGTTGACCCAGAGTGAAGTCTTTCCTTCAGCAAACAGTCTGCTATACATTTTGACCATGAAGAAATTTGTCAATCTCAAGAAAATGTTCAACATTTTGGAATGAAAAATCATTGCATTCAACAGCTCCCAGAATGGACCGTTTTCCAATGCAAACGCTTCGCTTCTAAAACCCTTCTTATTCACTGCATCTGCTTTTTTACAAAGAATGGTCCCAAATCCTGTCCCCCCAAACATAGCAAAAGAAAACCTCTTGTAGGCAGCCTGTGTGGCCTCCTGCCCCAGTCTGTGTCCCCCAGAAGACACAGACACACTCTGTGCCCTCTCCAGCTTTCTGCTCCTTCCTGATTCCTGCAGTGTGCACAATAAATGCAGCCTGTGTCCTACACCACAGATCCCACCAAGAAACATGACACTGTCCTTGCTTTCTCCAGCAGGTTTTACTGCACAGAGTAGGTTGGTTATGATTTCTGCTAGGCCTGAAAGAGTGCCCAGAGGTCCCTTTAACAAATTGAGTTTAACAGCAAGACTTGCCTGCTGGCAACCATTAGCACTCTTCAGCATGAAATTCAACAGTCAAATTCAGCTTACACCACGTCTGAACTTGGCTTAGGCACCAGTTTTTCTGCCAGTACATCACTGTTTTCAACTCCAGTCAGCACTGTTTTGAAGTTATTACTGTCTGGTGGCTGGGGTTTTTTTGGTGGTGTATGCATCCTAAATGAGCTTTGTGGTCTCTCCACTTCAAAAGCTTCTCTGCTCTCACCTCCCTTTACTGGCTGTCCTCTAGCAAGACCAAAGACCAAAGGGTACAAACTACCTCAGCAGCACTCCAGGTCCGTGCAGTGTGCAGGGATGCAGCCTGTGGGATGCTGGAGAGAGGGTTCAGGGAATCAGGCCAGGAGATGGTGCAGAGCTGTGCTGGTTCACCCAGACTCAGTCCCTGTCCTTGCCTCCATTCAGATCAGGCCCAAGTGCTGAAGTTACCAGCATGTGCTGCAAACTTCAAGCTGCTTGAAGCACATCTCACCCTCTCCATTGCCCACTTTCCTCTGGTGTCTCCTGGGTGAGGAGAAGACACAGAAGCACCCTTGGCACTGAATCACATGCAGGTGTTACACTGAGGGGACCAGTTGCTCCCACTGACACCAGCTGGCTTTCTTTTGATAAAAACAAGCCCATGGTGAAGGCAGGCTGGTGCCAGGAAAATGGGAGTCAGCAGCCTGTGCAGAAGGCTTTGCAGGTATTCTGCTGGTAAGGGGATGATGGTATTTACTTCTAAGCTAGGCTTTTATATACCCTCTGGGTTTCACCTGCTTTTTCTGTGGCTGGTTCAGCTAAAGTGGCTGTGGCTCTTTTATGGAGCCTTGAAGGAATTGTATGTGGGAAACAGAGTGAAAGGGAAAATGTTAGTATTGCAACACTTCCTACTAGTATTTAACATCCTGACAAAATTCATCTTTTTTACAAAAAAAAAATCTTGAAGTGCTTCATTCAAGGGAAAGATATTTGCTGTGTTATAAAAGTGTCAACATTTCACTTACAAATTGGTCATTCTTTTGGCAGTGACTTTAACAGAAAATTCCCCTTAGGGCTATCGTGCCTCTTTGTTGGTTTCTCTTCTCTTAAAAAAAAAAGGCAAAACCAAACAACTTAAAAAGCAAGCACGATTTACTGAGTCTGGTGACTGGATAACTGTTGTACTGCAGGCTGTAAGTGCTGGGGCTGAGGCCAGGAGATGAAAGGAGAGAACTGAGGCTTCTCCAGCAGCAAAGTGGATGCTCACAGGTCAAAGCCTGAAGCACTGCCCTGGTCCCTGCAGCTTTACCACAAGTTCCTCATTTTCTGATGTTTATGCTTCTGCTGTTATTAACATCTACCCATAAACAAAACCATTTGTGGAAGGGGAGGGAAGGGTGTCACAGACCAATACTTGAAATAATTTCTCTGGGCTTCTTGCTCTGATTTAATGCACTATGCTCTCCACTGCTGACCACTTTCTTACACTTACTTCTCCTTTCCACTTCTATGTTTCTCTACGTGACTGTTTATTTCTCCTCTCTTGTACAACAATGCTGATGGCTTTGGCAGATAACAAATGTATGTCTAGTCTTGGGTTTTTCCTGCTCACCATGCGTGGATGCTGGTATTGGAGCCCATCCATCTGGCTGGGGTTTTTTTGAGGCTCTCTCTCCTGCCTCACCTGCAGCACAGCCGTGATAGGACTTGTGAGGGTCACTTCATTTATTCTTTTGCCACCTTGTTGTGCCCAGGGACAAAAGAGAGGTGACAGCAGGAGTAAGGGGGCAGGCAATGACCTGCAGAAAACGAGAATGTAGTCATCCTGATCTGAACAATGATCTCTGTCTGATTGTAGGCTCTCAAGAACAGGAGAGACTCTCAATTTAATTCACAGCAGAAGACTCAGTCTCTGACTTTTTGCAACACTTTCTCTAAGCTAAGGATGCTGATGTTCCCCTTCAATTCTCCCCTCTTGAAGGTGGTGACAGCAGAGGTGCAAACCACCCACTTACAGGGAAGGACCTTTACCATGCCACCTCTCTCTTTTTTGTACCAGCTTTACCACTATTCTGAGTAGATCTTCATTATGGGAAAATACTGGGTGGAAGAAAGTACTCAGATATAATAAAAAGACTGATAATCTGTAAGTGTAAAGCCCCTCCGTGTTCTCAGACTCAGCCATAGGAGCATCCACTCACTTCTCCAAAGAGCAAGCCCCAGGAACTGGCTTGGGAAGACCTGCAGTAGGTCCCAAGGCTGCTCTGAAAGCACCTGGCAAAGTTCCTCTGTTCATGTGTGCCAGAGTGTGCACAAAGCTCCAAAGGAGCTGGGCGTTGATGGTGCCCCCGGAATTCTAAGCCATTTGTTGTACTGCCCGATAGCCTCCTTAGGGTGTGACATTAACTTGTGATTACACCTGGTGCTGCTTTCATATCGTTAGTCCCATTATTCCCAGGTATGCCTCTGGCTAATGCTTTGTTGATGGCAGTTTCTGGGAAGCAAATCGAACCTTCGTTGGCCAATGCCCAAGCTGGGCAGAGCCCGGCCAGCTCTGCCTGCCGTCAGCTGTGCAAGGGGCTGCCTTTCACTCCCGGCTATGCACCCTCCCAGGCTCCTGGCCCGCATCCAATCCAGATAAGAAATGACTGAAAATTGTTGCTGTTAGCCAGCTATTCTGTGACCTGCATGAAAAGAGTGAAATGACCTCGGGACTAGTCTCGGCACACAGCCGTCTGCCCACAAACCGTGGCAGCCCAAGAGCCTTGGTACGCACACCTAAGCTGGCAGGACAAGTATTTTCTTGGCGGCTGCTCCTCATGGATGGGAGGGGAGGCGGCAACAAGCTGAGCTCGCCTCGCTGCCTGCCGCCCGTAACAAGATCTTTATGAGGTGTTAATGTAAATGTGAGTTGTTTTACATTGAAACCAATTGTGGGCTATTTTATGCACAATGATCTGTGGCAAAGAGGGCATTTACTGGTGGTATCTTGTGGTGGTAGGAACAGGAGAGAGATCTTTTACCCTGGACTCTTATCTCCTGATGTTCTCTTTTCTGTGGTGCTGGGCTCTGCTGAAGCCACTCTCCCTGCAAGGAGGACCAGCAGTGCCATTCTGCCATGGGGATGCTGCAGGGCATCCTTCTGCCTGCTTCCGTGGGGATGCTGCAGGGCATCCTCCTGCCTGCTTCCTAGGTATTCGTGTGGTGTACAACCCTTCAAGCAGGCTGCACAGGTCCTTCAAAATTATTTTTAGTAGTATGTGAAGAAATTTGGAAGGAGTGTAGCCATGGAACCGAAGCTGAGGTTATCCATGAGAGACAACATAATAATTTAAACACTACCAGGCAATAATGCTCGGGACTGTTTTTACCATGTACTAGGCTTTATGTGCTTTGTGTAACAAGAAAAGCTTCAGTCTGAGTAACAAAAAATTGCCGAGGAGGAGACTGTGGCTGAAAATTGAAAGGTTCTTTCAGCCTGGGCATGGGGGCAGCTAACCTTGACACCATCCTGCAACTTGTTTCTGCTTTATTAGCTATGCCTGTGGCCTGTGAAATACTGCTTGGGAAAATGGGAAGCCATCAGTGGATGGAGATGTGAGAGGTACAGAAGTGTACTTTGTATCTGCACATTGACAATCGTGTGCCCCTGGAGCCCCCAGTCTTTTTTTTTTTTTTTTTTCTTAATTCTCAGAATTTCTCAGCATATTTTCTTCTTCCTGAATCTGACTATCTGGCTCTCCTGCAGCTCTGTACCTTAGGGCTGGGTTTGTGTCTTGCTGGGAGCTGGAGTTTCCATTTTAGGCACTGAGTTTCTAGTTGTACATCTAAAGAGAAATTATGTTCTCATCAGAGGCATTCCCCATCCCTGCCACAAGCGTTTCGCGGAGCAGTTTAGGCAGGCACCCAGGCTTCCCGGAATCCCTCAGGACAGCTCTTGGTTGATGGCAGCTAACCCGAGACACTGAGGGTCCCAGCACCAAGTGTAGCTGGCTCCTCCAAGCAGGGGAAGTACCTGGCTGAGAGACAGGTCTGCTGTTACTCTTGCTGCTGACAGGTGACTCTCATGGTCAGAGGGCTTTAATCTCCAAGTCTTTGAACTGGCATATATTTTGCGTAAATGGAGTGGAGTTCTAAGTGTGAGATTTTAGGATCAGAAATCTTCTCAACGTGGTCCAAGCAGTCTTCAGGTGGTGCTGAAGATGAGTGAGCTGGGCAGGCTGAAGGTACCCGCTGCAACTGCCACAGAACCTACCTTGCATCCTCCCTAATGCTTCCTTTAAAGGGTGGAATGATTCAGTACCCTTCTCTCTGGTGCAGCAGAGCTCTCTTCAGCAGGTTGATCTGAGAATCTGCTAATGACTTGTCACTATGACCATGGCTGGGGGAAGGAGTCCCTCTGTCCATCCTGTGTTTCTAAAACACACATACATCCTTTTCCCCTCAACTGTTTGGAAGACTCATGACCACTCATGCGGAGTTTTTAAAAGAAAATCGTACCTTCCTGATTTCCCTCTAGTTTTGACTGAAGCACTGACTGACAGCATTAAGGAAACTCGTGATGCTGACTAAGCTCTTTCCCCCCACCCCTAATATTAGTATTGCTTAAGTGAAAATTGCTTACAGCTAATTTCTTGCCAATAGAGTTACACTTGATACTGCTTGAAAGTTGCTGCAATGGTATCTTAGGTGATCAGATGAACGTGGTAACAATGCTGGGAGTTATTGACTGAGAGCCAGACACTGCTTATGGAAATACTAAAATGATCAGTGCACCTAAGGAAGGAAAACAAACACCCTGCCAAACAGTAGTAACATGCTTTAAACAAAAGCATTCTGCAAGAATAGGACACTTGTGCAGACCAATGCAGCAGTCCCAATTTCTAAAATGCTTGGAAAAGATGATATAGTGTTGGTTTAGGCTGAGAATAAATATGTGGGAGTCTATATGAGTTTATGTTTGACTAATTTTTTGGATGTCATCTCTGAGGATGAAGCCCTTAAAGTCTCTCTGGGGAAAGGTATCACATTACTCCCCCATTCCAACCAGCCCTCCCTGCTGCTGCCAAGCACTGCCCAGGTCAGCTTACAGCTCTTGCTCCTACCTGGGGTACTGTTGAAGAGCTATAGAGTATAAAACCTTTGTTAAGAACATAACATAGCTTTTTATAAAACATTTATTAAGCACTTGAATTCCCTGTGCTTTTAAAGGGACAGTTTATTAGAGCAACTTTTTTTAGGGAATGAACTTGAAGCACAATAACTATTGCTCTTGATTGCAGGCTCCTAAATGCTGTGTGCTCTTAGAGCCTTCATTTTTCCCATGGTTTGTTTTGGAGGTTTGTTTTGTTTCGTTTTTTTTTCCTCTTCGAATGGAATCATGTATGTGGAATACTCTTACAGATCTGGATTACAGAGCATCCACTGCAATTACTGAATCTGGAATTGCTGAGTGATACCCCTGAAAAATTTTACCTTCCCAGTATTAAGGCAGCAGAGATTATACACAGGATCCCTGTAAAGTAGGTCAATTTTAATAACCATTTCTGCTTTTTGTTCATTCAGCGTATTCTACAGGCCAGCTCATTTTGTTCCATTCAACTCCTAACATTCACTGGAGCCCTTCGGGGGAATTAACAGTCTCTGCCATACCTTTTCATGCCATCAGCCCTGTGTTTTGTTTCACAGCATTCTTACCTTAAATACAGGCGGCTTTTACCTCTGGCTCACCTCCCCTGAAGCAGGTCTTCAGCATGAGCCCAGAAGTAATGGACAGAGCTTATGGGTCTGACTATAGTTTCCAAGGAGCAATTCACATTTGCTTATTGCTTTTAGAGAAAGACTCTCTACATGCAGCTCAAGTTAGAGTAGGATAAGGTGGGACACTGTGGGTTACCTGTCGTTTTGAAAGGACAACACTGATCTCAGAGGTGCTGCCCTCCTGAATAAAGGCACCCCAACCTACATCCTGAGAGCTGCTGCCAGGACAAACAAACTTCAGATACCCACTTCCTCTTCACCTTCCCATGACTCTCCCATCATCCCAGGCAGGGCTAACACAGCCTCCTGCAGCTGCACCTTCTGCACGTTCAGGACAGGGGTTACCAGCACCCAACCTGCCTCATCTCCTACGTGCATCTGCAGCTCCCTGCAGGACCTGCTCCAAGTGCTGAATTTATAAAACTTGAATGGGGGGGGAAGTAAGCCTGGAGATTATGCTATGCTGCTCCTTATCCCCTTCTGCACATGAAATCTGGTCCAGGAAGAACTGCCTCTCTGCTATATTGCTCCTTACTCCCCTTTCCCACCCCTTCAGGCCACAGTTAAGTGACTGGGCAATTCCGGCAAATACACACGTATCTTACAGCCCTGAAGCCATTTATAAATAGATTTTTATTTATAAAGTCAATTTACATAAAATATGATACTCTCTTAAAAACTGCATATGTACAACTTAAGAAGTCTTAGCAAGTGCATACAAAAATGCCTTCAATACATTTTTAAAAAAAAAAAAACTTCAGTTTTCAGAGAGGTGGACTTCATACCAGGCAAACTCAGACACCACGTTAAAACACAACTTTACAGTCTTTTACCAAAGTGTTTGGAGAGAATAATTAAAAAAAACCCCAAACAAACACCTTTTCATCTCTACCGTGTACGGTTCCCAAAACATTCCAGTTGGCAGTATTCAAGAACGAGTGGATAGGACCTGCTAAAAATAGAACCATCTCAACCCTTTTCTCTAAGGTTTTTTTACAAAAATAAGTCTTCATACACCAGTGTCCCTACAGGCAGTTCAAGTTACATATAAAATAGAATCTGACATGGTAAAAAATCCCCTCCCCCTCCAGAAACAAGGAAGCATCAAGTCTTTCTAATTTTTTTTCTCCTTTTCCACCCCTCCAAAGCAACACCAGACAGCAGCGGCGGGGGGAAGCAGGTTCGCTCGGGCATCTTCTCCGTGGGTCGGCAGCTCCCGGGGGGCAGGCGGAGCCGCTGCCCCGGCGCAAGGAGCGGGACCCCGCAGACAGGTACCCCATTGCACTTTGCACAGCCAGAAGACGACGGCTGAACCCGGCGAGAAAAGCAGCCAGCGGGGCCCCGCCGTGGTGCAGGTCAGTACTTTCGGGAGAGATGCTGCTGCCGCCGAGACCGCGGGTGCCGATGTGCTGCGGGCCGAGCGTGGCTGCGGAGAGACGTGAGGAGAGCCCCGGTGGGTTCGTGCCCGGCTCCCCCGAGCGCCGGGGGAGGAAGCGGTGCTCCTTCCCTGCCGGCTGCCCCTCACCTCCCGCCGTGTCAGTAGCTCCCCAGCCAGCTGGTGAAGTCCAGCAGCTCCCGCTCCTCGGGGCTGAGCGCCGCGTCGTAGCCGCTCTCCTCGGAGGAGCACGGCGAGCCGGGCGCGGAGGAGGCGAAGGAGGGAGAAGCGGAGGAGTAGCCGCCGCCG
>VXBI01001522.1:1097172-1143312 GCA_013397375.1 Toxostoma redivivum
CCCCTCCCCTCACACACACACACAGAGTCCGCGGCCCAGCCCCTCGGCCCCTGCCCCCTGCTGCCACCCTCCCCTCAAATCACCGCCTCTGCCCGCACAGCAGTTTGGAACATTTTAATTCAGGTTTTATTGTTACACGGGGGTGGGGCCCCACTCTCGCCCCGCCTCCCCCGCACCTCACTCGCGAGCAGCCGGGACTCCGTGCTGCCCTAGGTGAGGTGGAGGCCCTGGGTGCTGTCCCTCCAGATGTGCCGCCAAGCCGGCCCTCCCCGAGCCGGGAACCTCGCGGGTGCTGGTGAGGGGGAGGCGGCGGCTGCTCCCAGGGCTTTCCGTGCGGAGTGGGGAGTGCCGCACCTGGCTGTCGGTCGGTGCTTGCCTGACGGAGAGACGGGACACACCGGGGCTCTGCTTTGTTACGTCCACCAAAAATATATAATAACAAAGATTCATAGTAATGGCGTGGGTCGTCTAATCAACGCCCTTCTCCGCAGACCGGTTTTTTGGACTTCAGTGGGAGTTTCAAGGATAAAGGCATAGAGGCAAGAAGGAAAATGCAAAGCTTTTGTAGCTCGGGGATTGCAGCCCGGCTTCTCTATGCCATGCCAAGCAATCCTCCTTGGCTCTCCATCAAGCAAGCTTTCTTCAGCTCTGGTGGGAAGAGCAGCAGGGTAAGGTGCATTCAGATAGCTGGATGGAATGGTCAGGACAAAGGACCTTCCTCTTGGAGTCCTGGGAACTTATGGGAAGAAATAACTTGCATGGTGTTTTGCTAAATAAGCGAGATAAGTAGAGGGGGAGCTACATCAGCCCACTGCCCCAGGGCTGTGTCCACTCTCGGCTTCAGCACAGCTTCAGAATGTGCTGTCCTCAGGGCTTTGCTCCTACCCAGTCTTTAAAAAAAAAAAAAAAAAGAAAAAAGAAAAGATCCAACGGTGTGAGGCAGTTCAATTACATGGCTTCACTTTTGGGGGGTGAACATAACCCAATGTCAGGAAAATGTTCCAAGCTGGCGTCTTTGGCACCAACTTGGTGGTGGGGATGTGTCATCACATGAACAGGTGCCAGCAAGGCTCTTCAGCACAATTTGGATATCAAAGGGTCTGTATTCCCCTAGCTGCCCCAAACCACATTGCTGCTGGTCCTCACGTGTACCTAAGGCAAAAACGGTAGTTCGAAGAGCTATCCATGATTCCTTGATGTGACACGGAGGAGGCTTTTTTGGTACCTGTGTTGGGTATTTTGGGAGCAGCAAGGCTCCATTATATTGAAGGAGAAATATTGTCCCTGGAGATTGGTTGCAGTGGCAGTGGCTTGAAGGAACCAGCCCCACTGCAGTGCCACAGGCAGCCAAGCTGAAATTCCTGACAAAAAGGAGCCTGTGAGCACTTTGATTTTCTGGTAGTCAAGCATGCAGGAGCCTTAGCACCCAAATTCAGCAGCTCCTGAGACATTCTTGCCATGCTGTAGACCTGGGGGCTAGGCAATGAGCAGCCCTAGAGCTTCTCTGAAGGACTTGACCCAAGAGGAGCAGCTCATGGCATGCAGTGCAGGCAGGAGTGTTTTTCCTGGTGAATTGCCAGCAGCACAGGGGAGCTGCTTGTCCCTTGTTGGACAGACTGCTTGCTCAGCTCAGGCCATGTTCTGCACTTGTCTCCAGCATCTGCAAAGCTGCCCTGGCTGGAGAAGGGGTCTTCCCTTGTGCTCACTGTCAGACGTAGCTTAGTCAGTAGGGGCATTACTGCAGTGGAGTAATACTGACGTTCTTTCATTACCTCCTCTCTAATTTCTGCTGAAAACCTTTCTCACAGGAAAGGGGAAGCTGCTGCCCTTGAAACTTTTCAAGAGAAAGCCTTCGGTATCAAAGTGCCACACTCAAGAGTAATAACTGGATTTTTATCATACAAAAATAGCTACAGGGAATTTTTTTCATTAATAACGCACACCAGTAAACCCAGTCTCAAGGGAGAGCATGCAGCCTCCAGCCACAGTGATTCCACACTCAGCTCAGGGATGAACTTGACTTGTCCAAATTGGCTTTGAGGCTGCTGATCACGACATTTGTTTTCTGATGTGGCCATTGGGTCTGGGCCTGAGCACAACATACAGGAAGTGCTTACACTTTCCTAGCAGTGCAGCTGGCTTCCCAACAGTCTGCAGGAAGGTAGGTAAGTAGGTACATATTGTTCTCAGAGAAATGCAATCTCCTTTGAAATCTCTTTATAAAGTTAATGACTATGTAAAGATCCAGTAGAACAAGACATCATTAAACACTGTCTGTGTTCACAATCAACTTCCTGATCATAATCTGGGGAGGGAGAGCATCCAGCAATGTGCTACCCATCCCCAGAGAGTGGAGAGAAGAAATTCTCCTCTCCTGGAGCAGGTAAGGCAAAAATGATAACTGCATGGTTGGTGTGGACACCTTTCAGTTCCATGTGGCTTCAGCCACCGTGCTGCAAGGTGGCCAAACGACGCTCAGGGAGAAGGGAAAAGGGTCTCTGCAAAGGGCCTCTACACTACCTGTTAGTTCTTGCACCTGCCAAAGGTGAGAGCAAAGCCCTGCCCCTGACTTGGCACATGGGTCAGCAGGAAGGCTGCAGGTGGGGTGCTGGGTCAGTTCTGGTATCACCCATGCATTACAGCCAGCTGACATGAGCTTTTTAGGGTATTTTGCCAAAACTTTCTGGACTTCAGTGGAAAGCAATGGAGGTCCTGTTGCAATAAAGCTTGAGGGGATGAATGCCAGAAATAAAGAGTGATGGGCAGTGGAGCAGCCCTGTTCTTGGTGAGGCCATTTACCAGGTTGGGCTGTTCTCACACTGGTTTTGCCAGGAGCAGAGCTAGATGAGGCAGGACTCCCATTGTGTCTTCAGGTCTATCACCTTCAGAGCTGGCTCCTGGGCAGTTATGGTTTGCAATTAGATAGCATGTGAAAAAGAAAAAAATTAATTTGAGTAGAGCAGTATGCTTGAGAGCTATGAGTACAGTTCTTTCACTTTCAGTGGAGAAAGAAGTTCATTTGAGTTTATTCTTTGAAAGAAACTCCCTGTCTTCAGCTTATGCTCTTTTCCAATGTAATCTTTCTCTGGCTTGATGAACTACTTTTAATAACTCTTCTGACATTTTATTTGCTCACCTATAATAATTTCAAATTGCATGGGAATCACTAGAGGATTTCTGAGGCACACTTTGAAAATAATAATAATAAGTAAAGACATGCTTTGGAAATATTATGATTTCTCTCTGGTTTTGTGTCTTCCAGCCTTGTTTCCATTCACAGCAGAGTTGTATGGTGCATCTGAAGCTTGGCAAAACCCAGCACACCCCCTCCCCCCTTTCTCCTCTCTTTCCTTTCTTGAAAAGAGATGGCCCCGGGTTTAAAAGTTGATTTTTAGCTTTGATTGTGTGTATGTGCCATATGAATGCTAAGCAGCCTTTACAATGCATCCTTGTGATGTGCCCGGGAAGGCAGATGCAGGCTGTGAGGTCTCCCCAGCCTCCCATCATCCCTATGGCTCGGTGCAGTTTGATATGGACATGTTTTATTTACGAGCGAGCTTTAGAGTGAATCCAGCCGTGTTACAGGCAGTAGCTGAGGGACTGAATGGGCTGAGCCACTGACACTTCTAAATCTGACACATTTGGAGCTGCTTTCTGCTGTGGAGGAGAGGTATTTTCCCCAATGGTGCTGTGGGCTGGGAAAGGAGGATGCTCCTGAAAGGCAGCAGGGACCTGGCACAGGTGTGTCCTGCCTGGATGATGGGTATAGTTTTGGCTCCTGAGTGACATCCTCCTTCTTGCTTCCAGCCCATCCTTTCTCAGGAGCATGAGTGCCCCAAAGCCAAGGGGGAAGTTTCTCTTGTCTTCTGCATTGACAGAGTTCAAGCAGCTGAGGCTGGGGTGCTGCGGTTCCATCACTTGTGGCTGCACTGATGGAGAGCCAGAAAAGCAGATGTCAAGAAAGCACCAGCATGAATTCAGCCTCTTCTCTTCCATTTGTTTTTAGTGTCCCAAGTTAAGCCCATGCAGCATTAACACATCAAATCCCCCAGCTCTCTCAGAACATCCCTCTGACAGAGTAGGCATCATTTCCCTCCAGCTCAGAAGAGGGTTGGGGGTTTATAACTTTGCAAAGAAATATGATCTGGCCTTGTTCCCTTTTTTAAATCAATCCTTCCCTTCTGGATGAGATGGCATATCCCTCTGAGACCCATGCAGCTGGGGATGCTGGTGAAAATTTTCATAACAGAAATCTGCAAGCTGCCACAAGGCTAAAAAGAGAGCACCTTTGCTCCCTGGAGTATTTTCAGACTCACTACCATCTTTCCATGCTCCAAGTGATAATGAGAGATAAGGTAGGAAGACACAGGCAGGAGCTGTGGTTGCCTGTGGTTTTTCCACTGCTTTTGGGAGTGATAAGTTGGGCTCTTTTAAAGATTCAGGGTGGGCAGGAGGCCGAGTTTTGCTGGAAAAGGCATGCTGCCATCCTGTCGACATGCTGGCTGTGAGGGTCATTCCCTGGCATGCCACCAGCCTCACCTCTCTTCCCACTGGGATGAGGTTGAGGGGACACCCTGCTTCATCAGTGCTTTCTGGGCAGAGAGGTAGGTGCACGCCTGCTGAGGCAGGTGTGTGCTAACAACAGGGTACCCAGAGGAAGTGTAATCCCACAGAAAGTGAAGTGTTGCACAGATTGCCTTGGTGGTGGGCACAGGTAGGATGAGCACACAGAGTTCCCTGTTCTCCCTCAGCAGTGTCCTTCCATGTGCCAGATGTGCCTTTCCTAATCATAGCCCAGTATCTTAATATCCCAGCTCTACTGATGCTCCTGCTTTCCTTTTGGCTTTTTTGAGTGTGAGGCAGCAACTCCTTTTGCTCTTGTTATTTTTGTGATGTTAGAAACCCACATATGTTGTGCCCCAAACAGGAAACTTTGAAGGCATGCCTGTATGGGATAGAGGGTAAGAGAGAGGAAAGAGAAACAGCAGAAAATCCCTCCACCCCTGAACCCAGCAGGCAGAGCAGTTAGTGGAGGGAGTGGGCAAAGGTGGGGCACCAAGCACTGCAGGTGCTGATACAGGTGAAGCATCAGAAGACACGGTCAAGCTACTCAGGAACAGTAATTTTCACCCAAAACAGAGGAAGGAGCTTTTAAAATGCAGGTGTTTGAAGTTACAGACCTGCTTTCAGAGCTCCATGAGTCAGTAAAGGTACCCGTTTTTATGGCTGGAGATAAAAGGAGGTAGGACATATTTTGTGGGAAGACTAGCAGCCCTTGCAAGGTACGTAGATGACGATTTTGGGACCTCTCAGGTGGTGAGGTGTGAGGCTTCTGCAGGAACTGAGGAGACTTTTATGGAATCGGGGAGGAAAATGTCCTCCAGAAAGCCTACGTCGATCATCTCGCCCTTCGGGAAAGGGTTCTGCTGGCCTGTGGGGACCTCTAGTGTGAGACTTTGCTTCGCACAGGTCTCTGCGGTGGCAGGTGTTTAGGATTGGGGAAGGAAGTGGGATCTAGGGGGAAACGGAGATGGTCTCCACGGTTTTTTCCCTGTCCGCCGCTGTGAAACAGGCTCCTTGTGTGCTCAGGGCAGGTGACACGGTGACTGCTGGTCGTGGCTGGGCTGACGTGGCTTGGTGTTACACACAGAGCTGTGCTCATACTTTCTTGCAGCCCTTCCAGATTTAACCTGTAACTCCACCGGAGGGAGAGAGCTGGCCCTGTTGTCTTTGTACCAGGAATCCTTCCCTTGAAAACGCAGGTGACAACACTCCCGTCTGTCCTCTAGTAGCAGAAGTGATGGGTGCCCAGTTCTGAATTCTGACACAATCCTAACTCTGACAGTGTTTTATAAGGCATTTTCCCCACCTGATCTGTTCCCAGGGGTCCTGATCCTGAACGTGGATGGCTTGGCATCAGCTGCCTCACCAGCCTGTTGTCCTTTCCCCACTGCCCTCCTGCCCTGCTGTCTATCCATTGTTTTTCCTCAGATGATCTCCAACGGATGGCCAGAGGAGGAAGGTCTCTGTCTGCATATGGATACCTCAGTGTCTCCTCCTGGGCATCAGGGCAGGGACCCATGAGTCATGGGGACACCTGTTTTTGGCAGTGACTGTGGCAGCTCTCACTGGTGTCTTGGGAAGCTGCAACCAAGATGATCTGCAGGAAAGCTTGCAAGAAAGCTAGTGATGTAGTCAGAAAATCATTACATGTTTTTTCCCGTGCTCATGGCTTTGTGCAACAGGCTTTCTCTTCTTTTTGCTTTACAAAATGCATCTTCCTTCCTTTTTTCACTCCTCTCCTCCTCCTTCTTTGTTATCTTCCTGTTACTGCAGTTACTGTTGTGGGATGGTTTTACTTTTTTTACTCCCTTTGTTTGCCACCTGGGGGGAGTGAAATTATTTTTCATTAGTTTGTTTCATCTGTTCTCCACCAGTCTGTTCCAAAAGTAAGGATGATTAGGGCATCCAGTCATCCAGACTCACTTTGGCCAGATCGTTCTTGAGGCTTCTTTGTGATTTACTTTTAAGAAATATGCATTCAGGAAACAGCTGGTTTTGAAGACCAGAAATCACCTGAGTATTCTGCAGCCATGGGTCCCTGGAGTCTTCAGTGCTAGGAGAGAGAAAAGGAAGAGCTAAAATCCCCATGGACAATGAGGGTCTCCTGAGAAGGGGGTTATATGTCCATATAGCCATTTTCCTGAATAAAATACTACCAAATGTGTTCTTTTTTTCCCTTATTGGCAAATACAAGTTCTAATAGAGGCTCAGCCAAAGGTTATTGCCATGTGGTGGTTTTACATGGAGAGAGAAGACTCTTACACAGATCTGTTTGGGTGGGTTTAATCTCTTCTTTAAATAACAGGTTATTTTTTTTAGTAGTGTTTTCCTAGATGTTTTCCCAAAATATTATTCATGCAGATTATAAAAAAAAAGTTACCGAAAATCTTCATTAAGCAAAACTGCATCCCAGTGAGAGTCAAAACCGGGATATTTTGACACTGACTCTTGACTGAACAGTTTAATTTGTTTTAAAGGAGCTTTGCTTGAAACTCTGTGAAAAGTTGTTTTCCTGTATGCCTTTCCTTTTTTCCCAGCTGGCTGTGTGGGAGCTGACAGCAGCTGACTGAGAGCCTGTGCAGAAGGTGACTGCCCTAAAGAGGATTTAATAATCAGGCAGAGGGAGGTGCATCTGCACGTGGTGGGGACTCCACTTCCTGAGAGGCCCCACTGTGGCCATGCCTCCCTTTGGTGGAAACCCAGGCTTTATCAAGAGCTGGAGGGACCAACTGCCAGCCCTCTCTGGGGACAAGCTGCCATGGGACTGAGGTGCGGGATGAGGACCACCAAGTGCCAGCTGCTGGTGGCCAGCCTCTGTGTCATGGTGAGCAGGCAGGTTTGGGGGGATCTCTGTAGAACTGAGGTGAGCTGTTGCCTTTCCCATCCCCACTCTGAGAGGGGATGGTTTTCCCACGTTCTGTTTTTGGCGGGTGGAGGGCAAGCACAGCCAACTGCCTGAGTTATCATTGCTCCATGGGCGGTTATCGCTGGCCACCAGCATCTCCCCCCTCCTGTGATAGACTTCTGGTTTCTCAGGGCTGCCACACCACTGCAGCTCTTTCACAACTCAGCAGCTGCCTCCAAGGAGAAAGAAAAGGCTGCTGCTGGCAGAATGGGTGGTTTTCAGAAAAAAGATATTTGCTCCTGTCACCTCGGAGCAAAAGAGTCATGCTTGCTGCTGGAAGGGTGGTTGATTTCAGGTGGGATCAGTGAGGATATGAAACTGCAAAGCTTTGGTGGAAGTGTGTATGAGAAACCTGTGGATCAGCACTGCAAAGCAAAAACAATTCCAGGGACGCTTTATCAGCTTTTGAAGTAAATTCAAGGGGAGTTTCTGGACATCTGCTGTTAGAGCTGATGGGAAATGGTGGAAACTGGAGAACACTTCTCATGGATGCTTTGACTTATATGTTCTTGTTGCCTTTTCACTTCATCAAAATGTGCCAGTTTGATAATAATAATAACAGCAATAACAATAATCTGTATTTAGTTCAAAGAGGGCCAGTGGCCTGTTAAGAGTGTAATTAAAAGGTAATACCTTCTTTTGGGCCACAAATGGAGTTTGTAGTTTTTACAAATTTCAATGCTCCAGGACTGCAGTGGCTGTAAGGTGGCTCTCTCTTTCAAATAACAGAATATGTCACTTGGAGGAAACAAAAGGAGGATTGGTACCAAGCATGCTTAAGGAGACATAAAGGCACAGCTGCTGTGGATGGTTAGAATCACATTCTTGCTGTTGGGAGGATTTTAGACTGGTGTTTCTCAGAAATCTGAGCTAACTGGTGTTGTACTTAATATTTTGCTGGGCGTGGGTCAAGATATGCAGTAATGCACAGTCTGAAGGATCAGAAGGTGCCACAAATTAGGTTAGACAAAATGCTATGATTTGGGTGGATTTAGTATCTGAGACTGTAAGCCTCCAGCAAAAGCTATTATAAAATGTCACACAGTGGGGATTATGTTGAGATTGCACTGTCACGTTTGACACAGGTATAGCTGCCTCGTGTTTCTGTCTTGTAAAGGCACAAAATGATGAAGCCTTATCTTCAGAGCTTGGAGTAGCCTTACATTTTGTATTTTCCAGGCTCATTACACTGGATTTGGCGCTGGTTTTGCTGCTGGTGCCTTTGTCCCAGCTCTGCCACCAGTCATGTTCCAAGGAGCCCAGCCCTAGAGCCAGGTGCCATCAGAAATGTTCCCTCTCCATCACCTGGAGAGGTGACGTGGAAGTAGTTACCCCATGCCTTAGGCATGCCAGTGCTCTCAGGGGTGGGACAGAAACAGAGAGACCAGCAACACCTTGCAGAGACAGATACCACCTCAGACAGCTTAGAATAGTACAGGACTCAGATCTTTGTACTCTACCATAGGAAACACAGCCAACAGCAGGCAATGAGACTGGTACTGCAAAGAGGAAAGCAGAGAATTTCATCCCTGCTCAAAACCTCTCTTGAAGCTGGCAGCCCTCACAGCCACACATGCACAGTCTGCAGAGTGGAGTGGCACTGCACTGGTGTGCTGCAAGACCATCAATCCTCTCCGTTTTCTTCATGTGTTAGGAATTTAATCCATAGGCACTGGCCAAGAGACTGTGAGCTGCACAGTGTCACATGCACTCATTATGCAAGAGAGATAAACAGCTTTAGTATTATTAAGTGTCTGGGGTTTGTCCTTTTGTGTTCCTTTTGGGGGTACATTTGGTGGTCTCTGGATGATGAGGCTGTCTGCATTTGAATGGGGCTCAGGAGTATCCAGATACACCTCAAACCTTTGTGTGCACCCAGCAAGAGCTGCTGCCTTTTAAATCCCTTCCTGAAACCCTTCTTTTCCAGCTGCTGGGGCTCTCCATCGCCACGCTGAGCACAGTCACCCACTATGGGCTCCATTTCACCCTCATCAGCAACGTCTCCCTGGACAGCAACGCCTACAGGGTCATCCACCACACAGGTACATTGCAGTCACATCCCAGTGAGACCTTTGGTGATACTCGGAGCTGCAAAATTCCCTAAAGCAATATAAGAAAATTCAGGAGTATAAGGACTTTACTTTTCAGGGGTATTAGGACTAACACAGTCCCACAGGCACATTCTTTCCCCATATCAGACCCGCATGCCTGTAACCAAAGGATGCTGTGGGTGCATCGGGTGCTCAGGTGCTTCTGTGTTTGCACTTGTTCCTCTATTCTCTGGTCTCTGTGCTGTGGTGAGAGCTCAGGAAGAGCTCCTCAGTCATTAAAAGTGCACTGGGGCTGGCAGGAGACTGGAAGCACGGGGAGAGGAACTAGAGGAAGTGAAGCAGAACATAGAAAATTGAGGCAGAGAGGAGAAATGCACGGCAGCACCTTGAGTTTTTCTGAGGAAATGTGTGGTATTTTTGCTTTCACAGGGGAGAAGTATAAACTGAGTCTCAGGTACAAGGCAAGAGCAAAGATAGCCCAGATACTGAAATACCCTGCTTACCACTGCTGTGCTTGCATCTGCTGCTTCTCTCAAGCTGCACTCTGGGCTTAAACACATTCTTATCCTCTTGAAATCCTGGTTCTCAATTTCAGTTTAACAAGGCAGGTGTAAAAACTATGTTAGTCCAAGGCTAAGGTACATTCCTTCCCTGTTCCTACACAGCTGCAACCTTGCAGGCTCTCCCACCCAGCCACCCATCTCCAGCAACACTTCCACTTGCCTTGTTTGCAAGCATTACCTCTGTGTGGTTAGGCTAGCAAAACTCTTTGCAGCGCTGTGGTCCCTGAGCCCTGCCCCAGGGTACTGGCTGTGATCCTGCCTGAGCCAGGAGGAAACCAGAGGGTGAGTGTTGCACCAGATTAGCAGTGCCCGGAGTCCTGATAGAGGCTGTGGGACAGCTGCTGCACACCAGCACCCCCCATTTGGGGGGATCCTTATCAGAATGCTGAAGTAATTGGCAGCTTCTGGTCTGTTGGGTGGACCAACACCGTTTCAGGCTGCTTCACTCTGCTGGAGCTGTGGAAACCACTCAGAGGCCTACAGCCTTGCCAGACATACACAGCAAAGCATACACAGATGGGAGGTATTGAATAAATTGCAGAAAAATTTCAGTCCTGCAATGTGGCCAGCTCTCCAAAATGCACTTTTTGGCCCCTGTCTGGGTGAAGCATCAGACTAAGCCTCTGGCATCTGACCACAACTCCCATGTCTTGTCTTCCTTCCAGCTTTCTACATTGGGATCTGCCTGAGCATGACCCTGATCCTGGCAGCCCTGCTAAGCTCCGCTGCCATGGTGCGGGAATCGCAGTGCCTCACTGCCATGGTGGGTATCCATACCTGCAGGGACTGGCTGGGAGGGGTTTTTGGTCACCTGGGGCTGGCCCCTCAACGTGTGGTGCTGGAGACTGTGTTGCCTTATGCCTGGGAGAATGCACACCTGGGGAAGGAGGTCCTGTTGTTTCACCTTGTGCTGTGAGGGTACATTTTTAAAAAAGTGTGACCTTGCAGAGCTCTTTGGGCTGAGGATTGCATCATTCTGTGCCTGGTTTCTTCTGCCAAGGTCCTGTGTATGCAGCTTTCAGAGGGAAGGTATTTATGTGCCAAGCAACTATGGTGATGACAATTTTCAGGGTAGTTTTTCTCCTCATCAAGTCAACACATGGTTTGTGTGGGGAAACCTTAGCAGTGTGAGATCAAGTCTCACATGCTTCCCTCGACTTGTGACAGCAAAATTACCCCCTCTTTTTCCCACCTCAGTGCAAACACCCATACAAAGCATGGCAACAGGCATGGGGGTTTGGGTAGGACCCTGGATTTCAGCCTAGAAGAAGAGGGTGGAGAGGTAGCATAAGAGTTGAAATTCCCCCTTTCTCCTCTCCATCAGCTTGTTTGGGCCTGGACCATGTTGACAGTAGTAAACTTCACTGTGAGCTAAGCTCCATTTCAAAACAGAGCCTGCATGTGGGGCTTAGCCTGCACAGAGCAGCTTGCAGCCTTGGAGCTGGAGGGATGAGTGGTAAAGTGCTGCTCACTGTGTGTTTTCCCACGTGAAGGGCAGGAGTTAACAGGTAGGTTGTTGAGCATGAAATCTTGCTTAATATAAAATAATTGCATTGCTGTCATACACTAACTTTAAAGAAATGTATCTAATCTGTGTAATAGGGGGAAATCATACTGATGGCAGAAATGAGAGGCTGACACTTGAAAATGCAGTGCAAAGCAGCCACTGAAATTAATGTTTTCGCCTCCTTAATACACCACCTTCTTTTCTCTGTTTGAGATGCCCAAAGGGGCCTGTGTTCCCATGAATTAAGCAGAATATGTGTAACTTTCTTTTTTGCTGAAATGTCTTTAATGTGTGCCTGCAATTACCACATCTAAAACAACAGATGAATGCTTACAGATCAGTGGAGAATGTCATGGCTTCCTGAAGACACAGCCAAACTTCTCCATGTTTATTTGTTGCCTTGCTCTCTGGTATAGTTTGGGGCATGCCACTCCATAGAACAGGCTGTTAAAATCATTGCTGTTTCCTGAAGCAATAGAGTGCCAACACATACTGAGTGAAATCCAGAGCTGCTGTCCAAAGAGGCCACACGATCCTGCTCTCCTTTCCACTGTAACATGGGTGATCATTTCCTCCAGCCACCCATCATCTCCCCCAGCCTGGCTGGTTTGGGGTATCATAGCCAAGCTTTGCCCTCCAAAGCAACCTCTGGCTGGCAGAACCCTCAAACTGGCCATTTATTTTTGTGGCTCCTAGTGCATCCTGTTGGCTTGTCTTTAGCTGCCACAGTTCGGGTCCTCTGGGGGATGAGGCCGTCTGCATTTTGGGCACGTTTGTAGGGAAGTCACGGTATCGCTGCCTTGCGGGGAGCAGAGGAAAGGTGCGAGGTGCCTTCCCCGCAGCTGTGGCGACGAGGCTTCATCCCCCGCTGCTCTCGGCAGGGATAACGGGATGGCTCTCGGCTGCCTTTCAGCCCCGTTTCCGCCGCCGCCGCGCCGAGCCGTGGGGCAGGAGGCGAGAGGGCCGCCGGCAGCCGCGCGGGGCCGCTCCANAGCAGCCCCCATCCCTCAGGAATTAACGGGAACCACGGGAGACACTCAAGTGCTGGCCACTAGCAAGGGTAGTCTCGGCTCCAAGTCGTTCAAGGAGCTCATCGACGTCTTAAATCACACAAGAGGGGCTTTGCCTATTCCTATAAGTCGCCCCCTGCCTTCCCAACCGTATCTTCCACCAAGGGCCAGCTCGCTGCTTTTTTTGCCCCCAGTTCCCACTCCCAAGGCACACATTTAATCTTTGATCTGCCGGTAAGGAGCAAGAGCAGGGAGAGCCAGCCTTGACGACTGCAGTGAGGTGTAATCCCAGGCAGAAGTGAGGTTTGGCCCTGGGGGGCTCCAAAACCGGGCACTGTGTTGTCCAGCCCTGTGGATCTCTGCTGTGCTGTAGCTCACAGGAGTGATCAGCCCTGCTGCTTGGAGCTTTTTCCTCCTTCTGAAATAGAGAGAATCTTTCATCATCCCCTGCTATTGATTTTAAAGGACTTTTCCTCCCTGCATAGAGTCTGTCTTATTTAGAAGACCATTTAATTCACTCTTTAATCAAAGAGGGAAGACACCAGACTATTTGCCTGACATCTGTGGCTGTCCAGGAAACCGAGCCATGCGTGAGGAATGTCTGCATCGATGTGGCTGGTCCACCACAATGCCACTTGGTAAACCAGCCACTCGGGGGAAAAGATGACAAGGATGCAGATTGGGCTTACAGGAGCATTTTTGTGTCTGTTTGGATTACATACTGTCATGCTGCCTGGCTATCTGGAGGTTTGTGTGCCTACAGAGGAGGAGTCTCTGGTCTTTGGTGCTGTTCTAGTAACAGTAATGGGTGCACAGTGGTTAGAAACCAGGACAGGCCAAACTGGTTTAAGCACACAGGTCTCAGGAGATTGTCTTCTAGCTGCACTAGCAGCATCACAAGGGCAGACAGATGCTTCTGTGCATCCAGTGCTGCTTGTGAGGAAGCTGGTTCCAAGAACGTAATTGGGAACTTAGGGATAAAAAATTATGTTCTAAAATCCAGAATATTACACCTGAAGCTCTTCTTAAACAGGGAGAATAGCAACAGGATTATTGACTGTCCTCCAGCTCAGGCAAACCCTGCTTTCTGGTAGTCAATGACCCATCATGCAGTCAATCCTGAATGTAAATATCCTGCAACTCTCACAGCCTCTGGAGGCCATGTTGCCATTGAAGGGAGGAAAAGGAAGGAAAACAGCAGTTTTCCTAGTGCTGTTTGCATAAAGGAAAGACTCTAATACTGGTGAGGTTTAAAGCATCATGTGTTATTACCTGGTCAGACAGAGATAGGGAAAGAAAAGAAAAAACAGGGAGCAACATGCCAACCATAATATCTCAGTTGAAATTCTCACATCTGAACTTTACAGTCTAAAACCTGACAAGTATAGAGGAAAATTTGTGTTCAAGGTGGAGCAGATGTTCCAAAAAAATTCAGTGGAAAAAGCCTTAGTGAATGCCCAATATAAACCAGTTTTTCATCAAGATTGATGAGCTAGTAGGGGCAGCACACAGCACAGGCTGTTTGCTTTATTATACCCAGGTGTAGGCCAGTGTGTAGAGGGTCCTTAATATCACTGCAGCACACTTCAGCATCTTCCTTTCTAATTTAGTCTGCCTCCTGTCCTCTCCCTCATGGTGCAACATTTCTGAGTGAGGCATCTCTGTGCTAGTGGCAGAACTGGTGCTGAGGACAGATTCCTCTTTTGGACTGATGTCACTGACTCATGTTTGCTCCGCAGAAAGGCAAAAACACTGCATGCTTTTAGATGAACTGGGTCAGGCAGGGAGGGACACAACCTGATGGATGCCATCTGAAGTTTGCCCTCGCTTTCCCTGCCCCTGGGTTCTGCAGTCTGGTAGGGAGCAGGTCCTTGCAATGACCACAGCAGTACCAAAAAGCAGCTGGAGCAGAGCAGGGCAGAGGCCGGCTCTTTCCCTGTAAGTGCAAGAGTTTGGCAGAGCACAGCTACAGAGCCCAGTATGAGCTAAAGGATCTCTCCCTCATCCAAAGCAGCCCCCCTTCACCAGAGAGGAAGCATCAGAAAGGTGAATTAAAAGAAACACCAGCCAACAGACAGGGTGCTGTTCCTGTGGATTCTGCCAAGTCTGTGAAAGAGAAATTGTTCCTTGCAGCAAGGATGGAAGCAAGGTCATTCATAAAAGAGTAATTGATGTCTGCCTGGTGGCAGCCCTCCACGGGACTGATGTGGCTGTCTCTTGCAAAGGGAGCAGGCAGCAGCCTGTGGCTGGCTCCGAGGAGCTCTGAGGGTCTGGGAGATGGTGAACCAGCCTCAACCCTTCCACATTTTGTATGCAAACTGCACATTGCCTTTTTCTTTTTTCCTCCAAATGTCTTCTAATGTAATTAGAAAGTTGCTCTTCCAAAAGCCTTTTGGCTGGGAAGGGAAAAAGCAGGCTATAATTCATTTATAGGATGTTCTCAGAGCCATGTAATTGCTGTGCACCAGCTGAATGGAGGGAGAGCTCCCCATGGGGCTGCGTCTTGGTATTCCCAGAGAAACCAGACAGAAATAAAGGGAGAACTGATGCTGCAGGACTGAGATGTGGGGTGGAGCTGAGGAAGGGAAGATGAGAAGGAGGATTTTTATCTGCTGGGAATTCTGGCCCGAAAGAGAGGTTTTAAGTGCTGGAACTGGTGGGGAAGGAAGGGAGAGCACAGGGGAAGAAATCTGGGTTTTCACTGGCATCCTGTTCACACTCTCCAGGTTCATGGTGGGTCACCTGAATTATAACTTTAACGGAACGATATGCAGAAGAGTGGTCACATTGCTATCAGGGCTGGTTTTTCCACCTAACTGATTTTCTTTTTTTAAAATTTTCTTGTCTTTGAAACTTGATTTTGGTGAAAATGCTGTTTGTTTTGTGGGGAAGTTGTTGGAGGCAGTGCAAAATGGAAGGTCTGGTCCTACTGAGGAGCAACCTGACATGCCTGTGTAACCTCACGTCCTCTCTCCAGTTTGTGCTGTACCTGCAGGGTTGAACCCCCCCACTCCAGCTGGGTTTTGGTCTGATATATCTTGCCCTGCGAGCTCTTCCACATCTTCATGACTTGTAGCCACCTTGTCATGTCAGTGTTTGATCAGACTTTCCCTCTCATCTTCTTTAGGGTCTTGGGTAATCTCATTTTAGCTCCTAGCAAGGCAACGAGTGATCTCATCAGGTATATAGCCAGGCAGCTGCCAAAAAAATAAATGAAAGGAGAGACTGGACATACATAATTTAAGATTTTTCGTAAGAGCTGTACCAGGGTTTTCCCCAGTGTCTAATGCAAAGCCTGAAACAAGGCGGCCCCAAAAAAAAGTGGTGAATGCCAGTGGCAGTCTTGTTCCAGGAGCAAAGTCCCCAGGCAGGGCAGAGAAACAGAGCAGATGGATAACAGCCAGCAAAAGGATTTTACTGGCACATTCACTTTCATTTCCAGGATTTGAAGTAGCACACTTTCCTCTTGCTGTTTATGCATGAGTTTGGAGTTGTTTTTTTTTTTAAACTATAACTTTTAAGCAAATTTTTTTTATGAAGCAAAACTGGTAATATCAATTTTCTTCTTCCTCTCTTAAGCTTGAATTAGGTAAAATTTCCTGAAAGATTTGAATTTTTCAAGTTATTTCAACTATATCATACAATGAAAACAGTCATAGAAAAAAATTAGAAATCAAAATAAGGTGCAGTCAGCTGGGTAAGTTTCCCACAAAATGTTGTGTTGAAAGATGCACAGTTTCATGGAAAAACTTGTAGGGGCATTAATTTTCAACCGATGCTTATTCATCATCTTTGGTCATTCCAAGACTAAGCTGTGGATTTATATTGGATGAGCCCATTTAGCCTTCAAACAGGCACTTCTTTCCTTTTTTTTTTTTTTTTTTTTTTGTGAACAAGATCATTTGGTCCAGCTGTCACAGCAGGCAAGTGCTTTTTATATCAGGGTGTGTGGGGGTTTTTGTCCTGATTTGTTCAAATAAAAACACAGAGCATGTAACTTCCAGCTCTGCAAGCCTAGGGAAGAAGACAAAAGTCAAGCCATGTCCTGCATCATTGCTGTTATTGTTTAGACACTTCAGGGTCAGTTTCTGGCCTTGATTATATTCTGTCATCCTGTTGTCTAACTAGGATGGTGCTGATCTAAGGAAGGCAGCTTGGGCCTGCAGCTGCCACCTTGCTTACAGAATAAGTCCAGCTCCTCTTCCAGAGCAGGTTGATTTCTATCTCTATCCCAGTTATTTGCTTCTTTATGGACAATTTGTGTGGGTTTTCCCCTCTTTGAAGCCAATAGCCAAGTTTTAAATGCAGGGGATTGAATCCCATGAGTAAGGAAATGCTATTCTGGAGCACAGTCCTGCAGTAGAAGGGAAGTATACTGTAATTGTAATGTTTTATACCTCCTTTTCTTTGTCCAAGAGGAATTTGGGCAGAAAAGATTAACTGCTCTGCAGAAAGCTGCCTTGTTGGTCAAACTCTTCAATTGGCCACAGTGTAATGAGAGGGCTTCTGATGGAGAACATTATTGTCCATCTAATTTCTTTTAAGTAACTGACATTATGAGGGATATTAAAAGAAGGTGATGTTTAAACTTTAATGAAACTTGCTCAAACAAGCATATTAAATACGTACTGATTGTGCTTGCAAATTAGTATTTTTCTCCCCAGGCTGTAACTGTTGGTATTTTTCCTCTTTATCATCAGGGATTTTTCTGTTTTGCTCTGGCCTTTTGTGGATTGATCCCAGCTGCCTGCTGGAGATACACACACAGCACAGAGGTAAGTGTTGGCTGCTAGGAAATACCATCAGCATCTCGTCAGAGATTTTTTTTGTAGCAACTATTTCTCCCATAAAAGGGACATCTGGTGTTAATTAAGCCATCCATATTGAGGTCTATCAGATCCATGCTCTGTTGCATCTGTCCTTTGGAAGAACAGGGTCACCTTCACCAGCTGCCTCTTCAATTCGATCATCTGAAGTGAGAAGCCCGTGGAAAACCTCATGCAGGGCAAATGCTTTGTGCTGAAGGCAAAACAAAATGCAAGTCCCCTTAGCTTTGGGATGTTTTTTTTTTTTTCTTTTTTTTTTTTTGCAGGGGATGTTTGTTTTGTTTTGTTTTGTTCTAAATGAGATGCTTGACTTTTGAAAAGTCATTTCCAGCTGGTTCTAATTCCTGCTAACGTCAATTGGGAGCCTCTATTGGAAGGCAATGGCAGGTTGTTATCCTGGCAATGGCCAGGAGAAGCACCCAGGAGATGTGTTTATTAGCATGAAGCAGTGGTACCTGAAAAACACAAGGGTGAAAAATGGTGATTTGGGTAACTATCATGCTGGACCAAAAATTGAAGATTATAGGAGGCTGAATTTGGACAAAAGTTGGGTTTTGAATTGTTAATCCAGAGCTTGCTGGTGCTATGGTAGATGAGTGGTGTGGGAGATGCAAGGTGCTGGGTAAGTTGGTCTTTATTCCCCTTTTTGCATCTCTGCACTCAAAAAATATAAAATTTAAGAGACTTGCGAGTCTAAAAAAATCATGACATCTTTCTTTTGAAAGTAGAACACTGGTATTTTTGGCAAGTACCTAAATAATTCAGAGAAGTGCTTGGGACTTTGATAGGTATTTCATGGAGTGGCTCAGTTTTTGCCTCTTTTGCTCCTCTCCAGCCCAGGGCATGTGCCATATCCTGCAATGTTCTGGGCACCAATGAGGATGTAACATGAAACATCATCCCAGTGAATTAGGGATTGATGCTGCCTGCTCATCTTTTTAGATGAGTTACATATATTGAGGGTGATCAAAGATCAGTCTGAAGTATCAGAAGGCTGGCTTTGAGGTTTTCTTCTGTGATGGAAGAGCACAACTCTATCAAAATCCCAGAGATTCAGTCCATACTGGGACTGTGGCAATTGCTTTTGCAGGCACACAGAACCCTGTCCTGTGCATAAATTAAAACCCAGTCCTTCTGAAAGCAGAAGTGAAAGAATAGGGTCTTGCTTCTCTAGAAAGTTTTCCCAGAGCTGGCCAGTGCCCACGGTAGTTGAAAATCCTTTGAAATGTGCAGGTGGCTACACTGGACCAGGCTAAAGTTGTTGGCCAAGGTAGGAGCTGTTGTCCAAGCAGGCTTTTGACTGACCTGCTGTTAGCCAAACCCAGCGAGCACAAAGCAATGCTTTTTCAGATGCCAGCAGCTTGTGGCCCAGGCGTCTGCTGGTGGCACCTGCTGGTGCTTTTGCCTTTAATGTTCTCCCTGGGCTTTTCCTCTGTGAATTTGTCCAAGTGCTTTGGAAATGTTAGGGTGAGTGCTGATGGCACAACAGAATATTTTATTTGTATGCCTAACTGGCTGAAGTGCATTCAATCAGAGCTGAGGCATCCACGAAAAAATGTCTTTCCACAACCTCTTTATTTTTTTTCTTATTGTTTCAGGCAAAACTATCCACATTTATTACATTCCCACTAACGGTTTAATATGGAAATAATTTGGTTTTCATGAACAATACAGAAGGGAGCACACTTTTCTCCTTCTTCAGACATTAATTTGTAGATTAAAGCACAGGCTGTGTCAGTAAAGGAGAAATGGCACCAGAAACTGTTTGGTTGGCAATGTGAAATTGTGTTTTCTAAATGGACTATTTAGTTTTACTGTTAAACCTACATGGTGTAGGTCATAAAAAGACTGCAAGAAAAAAGGTTGTACATTGGGTTATGTAGCATAGGGATGTGCCATGCAAAAACTATTTTGCTGAAAGTATTTAAAGGAGTATTGCTTTGCATGTCTCTTTATCACGACATCTGTTTTTACTTCAAATTATTTTCATGGGGTTTTTTTTTTTGCTCTGAGTGCCCTGCCTACAATGCACCCATAGTTATTGTTAGCTTTGGTAATTGGTTGGGTTTCTGTAAGCAAAACAGCTTCCACTAGGCAAAATTAGGATTCTGTAAAAGGTTGACTTTCTGGGCAAAGAAAACCAGCAGTGTTTCTGACAACAGAAAAAAAATACCATTAGAGACCATGTTGTGTTTCTCTGCTTCCTAAAATCCAAGGAAAAGCAGGGAATATAAATGAGGAAAATTTAATTAGAAGTGTCACTTACGGAAAATATGGAATTTTAGTTTTGACTGCCTCACTAGAGAGAGAAATGCAGACGTGAGAGAAAAATACAGGTGACAGAAAGAAATGCAGATGTGTCTGCCCCTGCAGGACAGGAGCATAGTGATACAGAAAATTGAATGAAGCAGGGAGAAGACTTCTTAAGTCTCATTATAGAGCTGTTTGTTTGCTTGTTCTTTCTCAAAATAAAGAACCAAATTTAAGCAAGTTTCCTCTGCTGCCTACTGCATGTCAGTACTCTCAAAAATAGTTAATTGTGGTAGTCTAGGGAGGGGGGGAAATCAAGCCCAGCCAAGTGGGTGGGTGTCTTGTAACATGATGGGATGTACACAGCCATCAAGAAAGGAATGGAACTGAGGATGTGAAACTAAATAGGGATGAATACGGCCATTACACGTGCCTAAATCACTAAGAGCATTGAGGAGTACTGCCCCCATGTTCATGGCTAGAACAAAAATTTCAATTTTTCCCATGAAAAATACATTGACTTTCCAGTGGAATGCCAGACAGAAAATTAGGCTGTTCATTTTGGAAATGCCAGCTGGGAGCTGGTGTCAGTAGTTCCTGTCCTCTCCCTCTCTGCTGGCAAGGTGCCACAGGCAGCACTGAAAACAAAGTCCTTTCCTCCCTTTGCAAGCCAGGGATGGGAGGTCTCCCCTGCACTAATCCATGGCAGATGCTTCAGTGGTTTACTCCTGTTGGTAAAAAAAAATATTAAGAAAAAAATCTACATTTTCTTCATAACATAGCAGACCCTTCTTACAGAAAATAATCTGAAACAGTAAACCCCAATACTCAGTTGAAAAATTGTTTTCCTGGTTATTATCAAGACACAATAGATAGAAATGTTGTTTGAACATGATGAAAACAAGATTTTTGCCTGTGTGGCTCTTTCAGGGCCTTTTTTACAGGACCTTCCTATGGAGAAGCTGGTCAGGGAGAAAGGAAGAGTTATTTGTAAATATTTGATATTCTCAGACCTGGGCACTGTAAACAAAATGAATCTTCTCATTTCCCATTCTTTTCTGCTTTCATGACCTTCTGTAGCTTCTGGACGAATTTTTTCAGACAGATGTCGAATGTTTTAATTTCAAGTTATCCGCATTCCAGATGGACTTGATGTCACCGTAGTCTGTTTTCTTGAAGTGATGTAGGCCAGACATGCAACAGTCACGAACCTGAAATTTATCATGCTTTATTCTAAAAGATTGCATCCCAATAGTTCCTCCTCTTGGTGGGAGATGTGGTCTTGGTAGGGAAGTGTTGCAAACCTGTCTGAGGAAGGACAGTGGCGCAATCAAGGCAAAGGAAACACTGACGTGCATGGGAGGGCAGAGGAGATGGGATGACCTCTACACAAGGTCTTTGCTGGAACTGCTGTGGTAACCACAAAAATCACGAGGTTTTTGGATGGTTTTCAGCCACATTAGGAAGTCCTGGTTCCTGAAGCTGAAGAGCTGTCTTGTTTTCCAAAGTTATTTTTATGGCAGTTCCTTTCCCACAAACTGCTGCCTGTTTAAGTGAAGTCCCTCTGTCATTCACAGCATGGCCAAAAAGAGCAGGGATGTGGAATGCAGAGAGGGATGTAGTAGAGATGTGCCACATCTAGCACAGCTGCTGGGAAGGGCTGCTGCTTCCTCCTCCTGCTCCCCAGCCTCCTTTCTCTCCTCACCTATTAACTGCTGCTTTACAAACCTGTCTGCAGAGACTGGAGCAAAGCTGTACTTGCAGCCGCCATAGAGAAGATTTGGTACCCTTACTAACAAAAACAGAATCATTAAGGTTGGAAAACACTTTTAAGATAATTAAGTCCAACCTTTGACTGTCAACTAGATCAGAGCACTCAGTGCCATGTCCAGTTATTTCCTGAACACTTCCAGGGACAGTGACTCCACTACCTCCCTGGGCAGCCCATTCCAATGCCTTACCACCCCTTCAGTGAAGAAATTCTTCCTGATGTCCCACCTGAATCTGGAGTAGCTTGAGGCTCTTATGCTGTCACTTGTTGCCTAAGAGATGAGACCCCCGTGTTACAAGCTCCTTTCAGGTATTTGCAGGGAGCAATAATGTCTCCACTGAGTCTCCTTTTCTCCAGGCTAAACTACCCCCAGCTCTATCTCACTGAATTTCCTCTCCAGGCTCTTCACCAGTTCCACTGCCCTTCTCTGGACATGCTCTAGTACTTCAATGTCTTTCTTGTAGTGAGAGGCCCAGAACTGGGCATAAGAATCGAGGTGTGGCCCCAGCAGTACCCAGTACAGAGGGACAATCCCTGCCCTAGCCCTACTGGCTACACTATTGCTGATCCAGGCCAGGATGCCCCTGGCCTTCTTGGCCACCTGGGCACACACTGGCTCATTGTCAGCTCCTACCCAGCACCCCCAGGTCCTTTTCCAGGCACTGTTATCCAAGCCTGTACTGCTGCATGAGGTTGTTGACCTCACTTGACCAAAGTGCCTGGACTTCACCTTGGTGAACCTGAGGTTTGGGTTATGTTCTCGGCCCTGCTGTGAAAGAGGCCAGAGGAGTTTCTGTTCCACATCCTCCTCTGCTGTTCCTGATCTCTGGAGCAGCTGAGCCAGTTCTTCCAGCAACCCTGTGGCCCTGGCCCCATAAGCCAGGATGGTAGAGTCAGTCAGTGACACTAAAATTGTTGCAACATATCAGGAGTTTTGCGACAGAATGGGCATTTTAATTAGAGATTCATTCACAGGTAAAAGCATAAAATGGATTAAATTACAATTTCCCAACTCAGGAATTTGAAACTGGTGCAAATAATTGTCCAGATTTCTGTAAAGGCGTGATTCTCCATGTCCTCTGAATGAAGAGCTTGCTTGGATTTGCACTAGCTGCAATGATGTGGTGATCTCTTAATTATCGAGTGATTTCTCAGGTTGCTGGGTGATTTCAAAACGAGTTTCACCCATGGCTTTTGGCACCACATGAGTGGAAAGGCATTAGCCCTCTGTGCTGCACTGCTTGTACTTCAAGAATAAATGCAAGGATTTAGCGTTTTATGGGCAGGGAATGAATACAAGCCATTCGTCTACATCCTGATTCTCCTGTAGCCTTGCTCTGCTTCCTTCAGAGGAACTTGCCTCCTCTCCCCTCCTCATGCTAGGAGGTGGAAATGCTTTGTGCTTTGTTAGCAAGCAAGATGGTATCTTTTGAGATGGTGATTTTCTACCCTGTTTAAAAGCCTGAGGTACACAGTTGGAATTAACAGTTGCAGCTGTAAAATAACAAACATTGCCACACCTGTGTCTTGCTCTTAAACAAAGCAGCTTCCCTCCTCCCTTCTCTGCATTATGGCATCAGCACTGGTCTTCTGTCTCTGGGTCTCCCTCCCAAGCAGCACCTTTGTAATGCCAGAGACAGCATTCCCTGCGTCTCCAGGAGGGAAATCATCTCTTACCATGTATAAAACTAGTATATGCATCTTGTTTCTGCAGGTATGTAAGGAACAGCCTATCACTTCCCAGTTAATTTCTTAAGTGGGACTGTAGAGGTTCTTCCTCTGTGGGTTCTCTGAGATGTGTTTGTGTCTGCCGTTGTGGCCTCTGGTGTGTGTTGGGGCAAAGTCTTGCAGGGACATAAATGCAGGCTGAAATCCTAGAGACTTTAATGAGACTTAAACACAAGCTGAAGGTGTGCTCAGGTGTTTTCTGAAACCAGATCTGAAGCACACAGTTAGGTTCCTTTTGGACTTTGAAATCTGAATCCTTTATATCAGGATTGTAGCCCCTCACAGGGGTCTTCCAAGAGCATTTACAAAAATCACTGATGTTGCTGTGAAAACGATGTGAACTATCTGACATACTCCTTGCTCTTGCTGTTAATCTAGGAGGCACAATCGCTTTAAAAGCACCAAGCTTTTCCCAGTCTCTGAACTCCATAGGAAAAAAAAATGGGGGGAAACCCCTCCCTCTTCCTTAATGTTTTTAAATACTGTGCCTCTTTCCCAGTGTTTATGTTCTCACCACCCAGTGACAGCCCACTCCCCCCAGCGAGACATTGCTCTCCTTTGTCTGAGCCTCCACACAGGCATCTGCACTCACGGGTTCTATAATTTATGGCTGCCCTGGCGCTGAACCCACACGGCCCTGTTTCTGCTGCTTTCTGTGGCAGAGCTGGAGCTCCTGTCTCCAGTAGATCAGCTGTGTCACCTGAGGCCACTCAGATGGCTGCCATTGCTGCAGCACATCCAACCTTCATGCACCTGTAGGATGCTCACCACAGCAGGACAACCACCCCCCACTCAGAGGTGACAGGGCTGCACTGGGACTGGCTCTATTGCTGATACCAGTGGTTTATAAGCTAAAACTGTTTTCAGTGTTGTTCAGTGCTTTCTGTTGGGAAGCCGTCTTGCCTGGTACTGCTTTCAAGTGCTACAGGTGAAAATGTAGGGATGGCTGAGATAATTTGACCACAGTTTTGAGGAAGGGGTGTTCACAAATTGCTGGGTTGTGTGTTTTGAAAGACAGGAGCACAAAGGCCCGTTTGCAGCCTGTTGGCTTTGCAGTTCTGTTATGAAATGGACTGGAATTTCGAAGTTTTTTAAAACAAAACAAAAAGAAAAGCAAACAGCAAAAGATCAAACATGAAAACTAATCCAAAAATTCCAAGAGGACCTTGATATACTGGTGACATTCACAGGTGTACAGCCACAGATCTGGAGAATTTAGGGGGAAAAAATCCTTGTTGATATTGATTAACTGCCTGCCTGGGTTTTCTGCACTTCCCTATAAAGCATCTGGTGCTCTGTCACAGACAGAGCAGTGCTGCACTTGAGTAGCACAGAGGTGGCCTCTGGGTTTTGTGGCTTGGCTGAGCATGAGGCTCTGATGTTTCCCTGCCCATGGGCCAAGAGAAATGTACAGCACCCACACAGCTAGAATCTGCTGTTCTTTCGGGGGTATGGAGATAGGAAACGAGGAGGTGAGCTGTGTAACTGCTCAGCACTTGCTCATGTTTTATGTGTTTTGTGCAAGAACAGGATGGAAGTGCTGAGGCTGGACAGAGTTTTTTGCTTTTTCTGAATTTTTTATTCCACAGCAGTTTTTGGTCTGTCTCCTTCTGTGTATATATAGCAGAACGTAGAGGGAATTCCATATGGTTTGGCTTGGGGGTTTTTTAATGTATGTATGTATAGATACAAATTCTGTATTTATATACAGACCTGGGGAAAAAAAAAAAGATGAGAATCATTTGGCTGAAAGCCTCACCTGGATCTTCTGGCATCAGAGGGGGAGCAGCACCTTCTTATCTTGTGCCATTTTCCACGGGAGACCTCAAAGGCTGCTCTGATTTGCGGCCCTGGCTGGACTTTTTCATCTGGGAATGACTGGCTGGAGGAAGGCTCTAAAGGAGAGGAGCTGACGTGCAGTGAAGGGAAGAAAAATGTTCAGCAAGCTGCAATGCAATGCATCTGTGTTAGATGGGGCTTGGTCGAGCATGGGTGGGGGAAGCTCATCTTACCATGTGTTCTGTCCATGTGGGGGGAGTTGCTCTGTAACCTGGCTAATGCCCCAGAGTGGCCTTCTCTCCTCTGTTGCACTGCAGTTGCATCATTGCTTTGCCCAAACCCAAGCTGTTGCATCTGTTCCCACTCCTGTTTCTGAGAAGCTGTGAACACATGCATTTCTGCACTCTGGGGAGGAAAAGGAAAACAGAGACAGCAAAATGCAGAAGTGTTTTTCTTCCTGGAACAAGGAATAGTTTTGACTGAGTTCACTGCTTTATTCCAGTTTCACTTCTTAACTGACTGGCTTGTGGTTCATAGCTGAGTGTAGGAGTCTGCAGTAGACACCTCTAGAGGGACATTTCTGAGTGAGGCTGCTGAGTGCATCCTCTGTGGTCATGCTAAAAGAACATGAAGTGCTGAGGTTGCAGTTTCTTCTGAGCCTGCACTGCATCTGTTCGGTTTGTTTCCTCAAAGGCACAAAGACCCACAGGAGAGGAGGATCCTCCTCCTGTTTCCCATGCTTGTCTTCCTCCTCTGCTGTGTCAAGAGTGTTCCTGTTTATTGGAAAGGAGGAAGGTGAGTTTGTCTTTGAGACAATCCTGACATCTCCTTTCATTATATTCTCCTTGAGCTTTGCCAAGAGTTTTTTACCCAATAGCAGTATCAAAGGTGGCTCACTAAGATTCAGACCATTGTTCTTGGTACAAGCTTGGTACATTAGCTCCCACCTAAGGGACTCTTCTAGGTTGCCTAGACAAGGGCATTTACTGGCAGCAGGATTGGGATTCACTGGCACATTTGGCTTGCCAAGGTATCAGGAACTGAAGGCAGACCTTGTATCATCTTTCTGTTCCAAATCCAGTTATAGGTAAAAATTACCCTGATAAATAACCTGAGTAAAAAATGTCAGTTTTCCTCTTGGAGGTAAGGTGGAAATCTGCTTTAGTTTTACTAGTCAAGGGCAAGAACTCTAATTGCTTAGAGCACATATCTTCCTGCAGTCATATATTCTGCTTCTTAGGGGATAAAGGATTTAGAGGATGATAAACAATCTCAAAATTTCTTTTTTGTTTTACTTAAGGTGAAAAATGGTACTTACAGAGTCAGTTGGAGTCAGCTGCATCAATTTCAGCGGTGATTTTCCATTTGTTGTATCCAGCAACCCATCAATATCATTCCTAAATGAATATTTCATTAAGGAATGCAGACAGAAGTGGGAGGCAGCAATTATTTACCTGATTTGGAGCTGAAACATTTCACCCAGCTTCTTCCAGAAAAATAATTACTGTAAGGTGCAACCTCCATATCACTCAAGTTGGAGATCTTTCTTAACCAAAGCCCAGCTGATGCTTTATCTTCAGCTCTTGTTTCTTACTGATGAGTACTGTGGGCTCAGTCTCCCTCCAAGGGAGAGCTTTGTCCAGCAGAACTCCTCCAGCAGTGGATCACACTCACTAGGAACAGGAAAATCCACTTGACTATTATGATGCTTATGTGTGGGAGGAGTGAAAGACCTTTCAAAAAACAGATGGACTTTCTTTTCTTCAGCTGTATCTGCCCATTGTGTGCTAAGTACTGTTTAAGTGATGGGGCACATCTCTATCTTAAAGCACAACAGTATCAGTGTAACCACTCAAACTCAATAGTCATCCTGTTGCTTAAATATGAGAGAAAGCACCCTGATTATTTTTAATCTTTTTTTCCCCAACAACCAGTGTAAGATACAGAGGCAATGGACTCAAAGTTGCACAGGTGGGGAGTGTGTAATGGGAATCTCTTAAGGATGGCGATTGAGTACAGAGCAGTGCTGCAGTCCAGCTCTTCACTGTGTTAAGAGCTGGATCAATGGAAAATATGGGGATGAACCTCTGCTGGATGTAGCAATGTTGCAAACAAGGAATGAAACTACCTGGTGACTATCTCACACTTTCAGATTTTAATTTTTACATCATCAGGCATGCATGAGCAAGCACAATATTTTGGGCTGCAAAGATGCTGCTGTGCATGACCCATGCTTCAGAGCTTGGCTGCAGCTTTGAGTATAAACATAACCCCATCCCAGGCAGCTAAGTGTGACATTTTGCTCTCCTATGTCTTCTCTTATTAAACCAGACCTCTTGTATGCTCTGTGGCACAGTCTTCTGCACAGAAGGAAACAGCAGTGATAAATATTGAGATACTGAGATTTTTTACTATCTACCTACCTCTGGAGTATTTAAATGAGGAAGCTGTCTGCAGTAGTCTTTGAAACAGACCACTATGTTGTATGAAAACAGCAGGTTTTTCCCTGTAAAATCAAATGATCCTAGCAAAAATCAGGTGATGTGGCAAAACTGCAAGCAATTCACTCTTTAAAAAATGGATTTAGAGTTTGATATTCCCTTACTAGGATCTGAATAGCCTACTCAGATAGTGTCTGGATATAAATGCTAGATATAATTGCTGGATAGAAATGCTAAATCATCATAATCAGCAAATTGTACTCTTAGGCTTGCCCAGACACACATTCTAAAAGGAAATTATTGCTATTAAACATTTTCCATTAAATGACTTGTGTTTTCAGCTCTTGGAGGCTGCTGGACAAAATGAGAATTAAAAAATCAGTAGATAACTGAGAAGTCAGCTCACAAGCAAGCTCTGAAATGGTGCAGTTGAAGTCTTTAGTACTCATTATGTACCTGGAGATTACCATCATCATTTCCATCACTGTAGCTGAGCTGGCTGTGAAATTATGACTGCTTGTGATTTCTTCAATGATTGTTTCCAACAGCTGAAATAATTTTCAGCCACTGTTTTGCTATGGGCATCTTGTTCCTTCAGTTCTTTCCTACCTGTCCTTATCTGTCAAACAGCTACCTCTCCCACTATTTCCTGGCCCAGATTTCAAGAGACCTTTAGAAAGTAGTTAAACTTTTGGGTTGATTTCACCCCTTAAAACCCTAGCTTGAACATAGCCACTTGCCTGAAGCTTTTTTTTTTCTTTTCAAGTCATCCAAATTTAGGCCATTTGGAGGAAAGCTCATTATCCTGACCCTCGTAGTAAATATGAAAAGACAAATATTGCACATGCAACACTGTTTCCCTTGCCAAAATACATATGTATGTTGTCACAGCACAAAATAGTTTTTATTCCTACATCTTAGACTGGGATGAGGATATTCAGAAGGTAATAATCTTTTACTTTAAGAAACCTGCTGTTCTGTTGTTCCATTCTCCACAAGAGGAGCTCAAAAGATTATTCTTTTTTCATTATTCTTAATCCAATTCTTCAGTGGAAATTGACGTTCTTTTTATCAAATCCATTTATTTAATTGCTGCTTCTGGAAAGCTATTTCATAGCCCACAAGAAGTTAGAAAAGCTTGGATCTTTTCCTCTTTATTGGGTTATAAGGTTTGCTGTGGGGAAGGTTGGTGCAGAAGTCATCTAAAAATCTGGTCTTACTGTTGCACTCACCCCACTTTATGCACTCTGATAAACCAAGGGGACAAAAGGAGCATTCTCCTTCATCACCTGTGTGGGACAGCTCAGCGTCACACATTTTGCTATGGAATATATTTTTCTTGGCCCATAATAGCTGAGCTCTGTCTGTCACTGGACACTCTTATGCCATGTTGATAGCCATGGAAAATCTTTTGATATGTGCCTTCAAACTCTATTCATGGAAGCACAGAGCCAACCTGGATACAAATAATCTTCTCAACTCCCCCTCCCTGATTATCACCCTCTGTTTGTTGCTTGTGTTTTGGACAGCTGAGCAGGACAGAGCACTATTACAGTAAGAGATGTTACCACCTTGAATGATTGTGGTTTCACCCCTGAGCAGAGAGTGCTGTGGTTTTATTAGTTAGAGTAATTTCCAAGTGTGAACCCTCAGACTGAGCTGCAAAGCCTCACTGAGAGATGACTCTGTTCCCAGAGACTTCCCTGTGTGGCCACCTGCTCTGCCTGTCTGTCCCATCGATTTTCCCTCCTGAAAGACAAGCACTTACTGCTTGTCTCCCCTCAGAATGGTGATGCTGAGGAAGCAAGGGAAAATGAAAGGGAGAAATAAGGTTTTGACTCCAGGCACTGAAGGCAACTGCCATATTTTTTTTTCCTCTGACACCCGAGTGGGAGTTGGCTGAGATCTGTCAAGCTTCAAGTTCTCACACATTTGGTAAATATTTAGGGTCTGACTCACCACTGAATCACTCCAATTATTTTTTTAACTCTGTTCAGATAAATGGCTCTGCCACTTAGATAACACCAGCTATCTGAGATCCTCTCACCTTTGTATTTTAGCATTTCATGGTCATGTGTGCCTGTCCTCACCGCCTTCAGGATGGAGAGATGGCATTAGCCCTGGCTGGCAGAGGGACTCAGAGGCACACTGGTCGCAGGCACCTGAGTTCTTCTCTTACATGAAGTCCAAAACTGGCCAAAAGCTCCAGCCATCAGCTGGTGAGACCCCGGCTCCTTAGTGCATGGTGGGTCACACACCAGCTCCTGCTGCTGCCTGGGGGTTATTTGAGTAGCTGCACTGCTTGTATTGCTATACCAGGGAGAGCTTCTGGGGAAATCAAGAAGAGCACAATTCCCCTCAGAGACGACTGTGACCAGTGTTTTGTATGTACAGACCTCTGCTTTCATTGCAGGTGGAAGACAGCATGATGGATGTGTATGATTTCGTGTATGAGGAGGTGAGGAGGAACACCTCCAGCTTCAGGAGGCATGAGCTGACTGCCATCCATGAAGCAGTAAGTTGTCTTTCACCTGCAGGAGGAAACCTCGCCCTGGGATATCTTCCCAAGGCTTTTGGCAGGCTGGGGCTGACACCTGTGCTCTGTCTCATGAATCCTGCAATGCCATTTTCCCTCAAGAACTGAGTCCTCCAGCCTGCTGTGGAGTTTGCTACTCCCTTTCTATTCTTCCTTTCTCAGGTTTGACCAACCAGATTATCAACAGGATGAAAGGGTCACCTCTCTGAGCATCACTGTGGTGCAAGATCTACAAAGTTTCCACCCTGCAGCTGCCATAGTATTTTCTGTCTCAGCAGCCCCTGTGACTTGCTCCCTATCCAACAGTGTGGATATGCACCTGGTCAAGTAGAGAGGAGGGGGCAGGAATTCCACATAGTCCAGCAGTAGTATTTGCATGTGATTATTCCTATTTACTCTCAAGTTTGTGTCGGAGGAGTACTGGAGGCTACATGGCCTCTTACACAGCTGGAGACTGCTATCAGGCTCCCAAAAACCACTACCTAGGATGTTGTTGGCATAGGGATTTCTGTGTAGCTCAGCAGGTAGGCAAGGGTGGTTTCCCAGAGCATAGGGAGGACACTTGTCTCCAAAGCCACAGGAGATGAGTGAAGATGTCCCCCACAGTGAGAAACTCCTGAGTCCCTGCTGAGTAAAGGAGATGCCATTCCCTTGCACAGCAGGGCTTGTTTGGGGAGTGAGTTCATGGCACTCAGCAAGGCTGGATAGGGAGGTCAGCTCTGCTCAGCTGTTTCCAGACACCTCCCACACAACTCCCTATATCCTTCTGTGTTTTTTTTAAATCATCATAACAAATACTTTTCAAGGCTGTTTCTATTCGTGCTTCTCCAAACACAGAAGAGGGCAAATGTTCCTCTTTGCAGTGGTGATGGTGGCCCTCAGAGCCATTCCCAGGCATGGAAGTGCTTGCTTTCAGGGTTGTGGAGCACCACTCCCAGGGTCCCATTTGACAAGGAGAACCAGGCACAATGCCTGGCTTCACCCCTTACTTATTATAATTGTCACTTGAATTGATGGAGAAGCAGTCTTTCTACTCCTGGTTTTCCTTTTTCCCTTCTGCCAGAGCTTCAAACTGTCCAGTGCACCACAGCTATAGTAAACCAACTCCATGGTGGGTGTTGCTGGGGATCCCCTCAGCCCATAACAATCATTGGAAACACAAGTCTCTGCATCCCTGGGCTTCCCAGAGCAGCCACAATGAGCATTAGTGTGACCACAAAGTGAGGGCTCGGCCCCAGTCCCAGGCAGCAGTCCTGGAGGAGCATGAGCAAGTTTGAGGCCAGATCTGTCCACCTCCCCTGAATTCAGCCTGCATTGCTGCAGTTGTTGATTCCTACATGCTTTGCTCCTTGCCACCCTGGTTGGGTAGCCCTGGCTGGGGCAGCAGGGGCCCATTGCTAGCACTTCCTGCTGCACTGGTAGCAAGGGGAGAGCCCTGGTGAGCAGCTGGCCAACTTCTCCCTCTCTTCCAGTTCCTGTGCTGTGGGAAGCACTCTCCTTTTGGGGACACAACCAATGTTGAGAACAAGACGTGCCCACCTGGCCAAGTGCACAGTGAAGGACAGGTAAGGGAAAGGTTTCTCTGCCATAGTAGAATTGTGCATATACTTTCTAGCTGTCAAAACCTCACTGGTGCTAAAGTGTTAATGAGAATTGTGCTTTTTGATGGTTTGGGGTTGAAATGGTTTGGGATTTGTTTTGTTGGAGTTTTGTTGTTTCAATAACACTGGACACAGCATGGGAGTAGTGCATTCAGCTCTGGGGTCCAGTACAGGAAGGACACTGGCCTGGTGGAGCAAGTCCAGAGGAGGCTACCAATATGATCAGAGGGATGGTGCATCTCTCCTATGCAAGGATTGCTTTTGTTCAGCCTGGAAAAGAGATGGCATGGAGGTAACCTAATGGTGTCCTTCTGGAAAAGGAGAAAGATGCAAGAAAGATGGAAAAGGACCCTCTTTTGCAAGAGGGTGTAATGACAGGACAAGGAGGAATGTCTTGAAACTGACAGTAGTTTTAGATTAAATATTAGAAAAAATTATTTACTGTGAGGGTGGTGAGGTACTGGCACAGGTTGACCAGAGAATTTATGGATTCCCCATCCCTGGCAGTGTTTAAGGCCGGGTGGGATGGAGCTCTAAGCTACCTGGACTAGGGAAACGTGTCCCTGCCCATGGCTGGGGGGTTGGAACTGGTAGGGATCTTTAAGGTCCCTTCCAACCCAAATCACTCTATGATCCTGTGTATTAGGAGGAAGAGCCCTGGCGGATCAGCAGGTCTCAGACTCACAGATACAGTTTCCTTCAGTGCTCTAAAAAGCTTTCAAAATGCTTGTGTTTGCAGCCTTTCACTTCCCTCCAGCTTCCTGCTCATCTCCTGTCCTTGCAGAGAGTGTGAGATATCACAGGCATGTATCAGAGCACAAAAAAACTGTTTGACTTTTCCACATGACACTAATTTCTGACACTTCAAATGTGTTCCAGTAAAAGCAAATGTGGAATTTGATGTAATTCCTTTTTCCCTGGGGCATTAAATAGGTATTAAAATGAGCAGCTCATGAAGCAGGGTGATGATGTCCAGCAGTAGCTTCCTCAAGTGTGCTTCATTCCAGCTCTTTCAAGTATCAGTGAGGCTGCTGGAGAAGCCATCAGTATTAGACAGCTGTGCACTGAAGCTACAACTTCATACTCTCTGAGCAATCTATTGCACGATCATTTTTCTTCCACCAGAGTAGCTAAAGCCACCAGCATCAATATATGGTGTTTCTAGGAAAAAACAAAACCACACTTCTGCAGTGATACAAACACATTTTCAGGTGCAGACGCCAAGTGCTAACAGCACATGTGATGCACAGGCACAGATCAGCCCGCAGGAGCAGCGTTTCAAAGCACAGCCCCCAGGAATGTCACATCCCAGGGCAGGGTCAAACTTGGCTCAAAGGCAGGAAGGGAGAGCAGAACAAAGCTGGGCATCATATGGGCGACTCATTCCTCCCACTGAGTGGTCTGTGTTTCCCTCGCTTGGGAGCCGGGGAAGTGAGTGGGAGGATGTGCTTTGTGAAACACAGGAAACCGCAAAGTTTGGTGGCAACACTACATTCACTCCTGGCTTTGAGCGCTCTTTCCTAGTTCAACAAATCCCTTCGTCAAGGGCATGCTCTTGCATTTCTGAAATGGCTGTCTTGGCTAACACCTCGGGGATTTCTGTAGGGCCCTTGGCATGCTTAAGGCTAATGTATATTAATGCTTGCAGCACCTCGCAAAATCAAGCTGTTCATTAGCAACCTTGGGGAATGCATTTGGCATCTCGGTGTGCTCTGCTTTTCTATCTTTCCATTTCCTTCTTTCCATTTTTCAGTAGGCGAAAAGAAAAAAGCTTTTGTAGGACCACACTTAAGCACACATCCCCCACTGTCCAAAATGCATTGCACCAATAAAATTGTAGGCATGTTGGAGTAACAGAAAAGATACCACAGATGCTTATCTTCCCAGCTGTGCAATGCTGCACCTCTTTCTTGCCTCCTTTTCTCTCTGAGGCTGTGGAAATGCTGTTGTGGGGATAAAGCCCCCCCACCAAGCTGCTCCTGTGCTGCAAGGGGTATTTGTTTCTCTCTTCTCAGGACTGCCTGCGAGAGATCCAGGACTTTCTGAAAAAGCACATGGACTTTGTCTTCTCACTCCTGGGCATTGCCATTGGCTTCACGGTAACAGTGTCTGTCCTTTAACATTTTTGGCCCTGAAAGGCAGGATCCAGTGAGGAAAAAATATCCTAAATTAGCCTCCAGAAGCTTGGATTTTGGGTGATTTTGGATGCTGGCAGCAGAGAAACAAGCAGTGGTGGACTCCACGATGGAAATTGGGAAGGGGTCAGGAATCTGGCCAGGCTGCTTGGTGGAGAGGTTTTCCTGCAGGAATAGGCTTCCTGCACAGTTTGTTAGTGCCCTAACAAGTCATGACATCTGGGAGTGGGGAGCAGGACGCAGCAGCAGTTGCATTTCATCCACTCAGGTCTGCCTGTACGTCTTTTCCTGTGAGTGAGAGGCCATGTCACCTTGCTGGGGGCTTATGGATTATGTAGGAAGCCAGCAGCAATGGTAATAAAAGAGATGCAGTAAAGCCTCCCTATTTTAGGAAACTTGCTGCCTCCTAGATCAACCTGGGAAGCTGCTTGTGCAGATAGAACTGGAAGTTCTTGAATGCTGCTGAGCACCAGAAGTGGAGCTGGAGAGCTGTGCAGAAGGGGAAGGTCTTATCCTATTAATGACCACTAATGAACCTGATGATGTTCATCTCAGGCAGTATGTGGCTAAATCACAGGCTCATAAGGAGCAGGCTACAAAGGAGAGGGGAAGAGTGTGTTGTCTGGGCTCCCAAGTTCTGTCTTTGAAAGAGTAACATGCAGAGGAGGAATGAAATCATGTTCAGATAATGGCTCATGTAGAAAGGCTTTGCAGTTAATTTGGGGGTGAACAAAAGAGAAAATTAAATGCTGCAAGAGGAGCATGTCTTTCATTCGTGAGGGGACTTAGGGGCTGCATGGGGATGGTCTCTTTGGAGCTGGAGAGAAACAATAATTAAAACCAGCCTTCTTGTTTGCCCACCCACTGCTTGGCAGAGGTGTATCACTGTAATTACCTGTACACAAGGGCTCTTGGAAGGAACATGTGGTGATGCACGTCAGAAAAGAGCATGTGGCAGGAGACTCCTTTCTCCACCATGAAGGCAGGTTTGATCTGCTGTGATATCTTCATGCTCCTCAGCTGGGATGACCTTTCTTGACTGGAAGTTGGAGATTGTTTTATGCCTTGTGTCCACTTTGGCACAATTATGGATTAGAAGATTCTTCTCCATCTCAGAAAACCCAGAGGAACAAACTATTTGTATTTTATACTGTTAGCAGTAAATTAGGAAAACAATCAGGCATTGCTATGGAGCTGTAAGTGTAAAGTCATATGTGAATATTTGGTGTCACTTTCCAATTTTTCCCAAGTATAGGGAGAATTTCACTGCAGCTATATTCAGATAAAAGGAGGAGCACTTTTTTAATAGATATACTTTCTTCACAGCTTGATGCTATAGCCAGATAAGGCAGCTGTCTTTGAAGCCTGTGCTACACAGTTCACTATTGTGATGGCAGGATGCGGGGGAAGCACGTAAAGAGGGTTAAAGCTGTTCTGATGTCACTGTCCTTCAGCCAACAATGCACACATATCCCCCGATCAAGCTGCAAGCAAAGGCACTAGCACATTAGGGCATACTTAAGGAAAGAGCACATTGTTATAGCCCTCATTATCCTTCCCAGAGCAGCCTTACCTTGGATATGTTGCCTGTGTTAATCCTGATGTGTGATACACCAGGCAGTGTATCACAATAGAGAGGAAGTACACTGTCCTCTGCATTCATAAATGTTTAGGGTCAGTTTAGGGGTTTGTCTGTGTTATTGTTTTGTTGGGTTTTTTACTTCAAACAAGGCACGGGTGTTGTGTTTTTGTCTCCCCATGGCATCTTTACAAAAGGCTACTATTATGAGAGAGATATGTTTGTTTGCATAGAGGAATGTTCTGTGGCAGGAATTGAAATCTAAATTTCCTGGTTTCATCTTATTTCTATTTTTAGGGCCAGGTTTGAGCTGTGCTATGCTAATTCCAATCAGATGTTTTAACAATGTGTTGCTTTTTTTTTTTTTTAAACTCCCATGTCAGAAATGCTGTTCACCACTTCACTGAAAACCAGCTCTCTTCAGAAGAATGTGACAACAGGCAATATTTATGACTGCTTATTTGCACAGATGGAGGATCATAATGTTACACACTTAATTGTATGCCTGTCTCATTTATTTCCCTTTAGGTTTACGGGATGATCCTAACTTCATTCCTCTGGTTCTCCATCCACTTCAGCAGCAACCTGTACCGGAAAGGCAAATACATCCTGCGAGAGAGGTAGAAACCTGATGCCTGGGCATCCCTACCAGGCAGAGCCAGCTCTTGGCACAGGAAGATGTCTGAAGTCACCTGCAAAATGCCCTGGGAAGGTACTGCATCGGGTCAGCTGGGTGGGATGTGTGTCGCACATTTCCCTTTTCTGCACTACTACTGGGCTCAGAGATGCAGATTCCCTCCATGGGAAACATCCGGGCTGTGGCTCCACAAGAAGGACACAAAGAGGTCCTTTCTCCACAAATGGAGAGAAAAGCACAGCAAAAATCACAGCATTAAACCAAACTTCTCTCATGCTGTCATCTGAGCAGTTCCCTGTGACCCCCAAAGATGCAATGTTTCTAGGAAGATGGCTTTGGATCACAGCCCAGGATCAATGTTGCGCTATCAGTAAATAAATGACAGAAACTGTCACCACTGATGGGAAATGTGCTCTCCCAGCCTGGACAATTGCAATGATTAACTCAACATGTTTCTGATCATACTGGGGTACATAGGCATCCAATGACTGCCAGCTACTTTTCCCATTTTCAAACGTTGCCAGATTTATAGAACTTTCTGGTAGAGATCAGGACAAAAAGTCAGAAAGTAGCGGATGAGCTTCGAAACAACTGACCAACAGAAGGACATGTTTCTCTGTTAGTCCTCCTTGCTAATGCAATACAACATTTTTTTTAATTCTTAGGATTTACTCTCCTAAATCTTGATGCCACACTGATTTCACAGTGGCTTGTTAAGCTGCACTTTGACTGCTGTGTCTAATTCTGGGCCCCTCAATTTAGGAAAGATGTTGAGATGCTCAAACATATTCAGAGAAGGGCCAGAAGGCTGGTGAGGAAGGTGTAGACAGGTGGGGGTCGGTCTCTTTTCCCAGGCAACCAGTGACAGGATGAGAGGACACAGTCTTAAGCTATGCCAGGGAAAGTTTAGGCTAGACATTAGAGAAAAACTCTTCACAGAAGAAGTGGTTGGGTATTGGAATGGGCTGCCCAAGGAGACGGTGGAGTCACCGTCCCTGGAGGCGTTTAAAAAAAGCCTGGATGTGGCACTCAGTGGTGTGGTTTAATTGATAAGATGGTGTTAGGTCATTGGTAGGGCTTGGTGATCTCCAGGGTCTTTTCCAAGCTTGCTGATTGTGTGATTCTGTAACTTCTGGATCCAGCTCTATGTTTATCAGGCTTTACTAACCCACTGTGCTCCTGTGGCAAAAGGACTTTGATATTACACACACGAGCAGAAGTTTAAATCTATAAGAGAACAGGACTGATCTCCAGCCAGGTCAAACAATGCAATGTCCAACTCCACATTCTTTTTACATCACCTTATCAGTAATAAACAGAATTTGTAAAAGGCTGTCAGTCTAGCTGAAACAACAGCTCCCTGGTATGCTTTGCCCTCATGAGGAGGCAGAGCCACTTCTGAGCTTGAAATCCATCAGTGTGATATATGTAGCACCTGCTGTAAATTATATGGCTGTGTGAAATGTCTGTTGAACCAGCAACAGCTTTCACACCTCTCTTACATAATAGCTTTTAGACATGAAAAATGGTAATTAGCAATTGTTTTCTGAGATAAACATGGACAACCCTCTGCTGCTGTTCAGGACAAGTCCTGACCCTCAGGCAGGAGCTGCTGCATGTACAAGAACAGCAGTACAGCCTGCAGCACCTGGCTGGCATCTTAATTTGGGCTGCAAATACCTTGCATTGGAAAGAGTTGTGCTGAGGGAGGGCTGTCACTTCTCATTCCACGCCTTTGGAACCAGCAGAGCTTCACTGTTGACTTCACTGGAAGCAGGATGAAGTTCAAACTGCCCCAGTGCTACCTCCTGGCAGTCACCAACGCACCTCAGTCTGGCAGGGAATTGCATGTGATATGCACTTCCCAGCATATGCACTTTCTAGTGGGGAAGTATTCACTTATATGTGTATATGTATCATCACATATATTGATCTCTGGAAAGGGACAATCTCCCTTGTGAGCTCCAGCTGCTACTGTCAGGCCACTGCTATTGTTATTTTTCAGGCCAGCTGGCAGCTCATGTGACTCATGGTTGCTTCAATAAAGATTAATTTCTTGCAAAAGGCCATCATTCTTCCTCTTTTTTGTGCTGTGCGTGAAACTGCCTGCATTGCTTGAGGGTTTGCCACATGGGGGGGACTCAATTCTTTCAGTGCTTGGCAGAGATATTCCCCAGGCAGCTGGTGCTCGCCTGTCCCAGCAGTGTGCTGGAGGGAGAGGATGGCATTGGTCCTTTGGAGGAAAAGGAGCAGCTCATCAGCCTCATTCCACCCTCAGCCAGCTGATGGGACAGCATTCAGGTACCTCTCAGGGAGTAATGCAAGCAGAGGCACAAAAAATGCTTAAGGACATGTTTAAGCTGTAACAACCAGAGTATTTATATGGAAGAAATATCTATGATTTCACTTTTTTAAGGATTAGGAAGTCTTGCAAACTGGCTAGTTAACTGCTGATATTCTACCATATCAAAAAACATCATAGACAAATTGGTGGAGTCAGTGTCATCGTTGTGGGTTACCTGCTAAGGCCTCATCAATGGGTACAAAATATCTCTGTTAAAGCATCACCACCAGGACTGCTGAAGCTTTAGGTGCTCCACCTTCCCAGGTCAGTTTTTAATGTAAAGGCATAGTTATGGGCAGGAGTAGCATATCTGCTTTTCTGCTCCTGAAAATTACAGAGGGATGTCACTGGAGGGTGGCAGGAGCCCCTGCTGCTATACACAACACAAGCTCTGGGAGAAGAGTGTGTCCAGCCAGTGGCCATCTCGTGAGCTTTATTCTCATTTCACTGGCTGATGGAACTCCCCTGCAATGAGCAGCACCTTCAACAAGGAGGTGACAGAGCCATGCCTAGTTGGACATGCTCTTCTCCCACAGTTTGTGTTGTGTGTAGCAGCAGGAGCTCTGCCACCCTGCGATGGCATCCCACTGTGATTTTCAGAAGCAGAAAAGCAGATACCTTCAGCTCCTTGATTTTTAGAAACCTGTTACAGAAATGTGCAGTGTAAACATTTTGTTCACAGTTGTAGAAGTGGCAGCACCGAGGGATGGCTGGATGGAACCTGTGGGGTGTGTGAGTGTTAAACAGTGTTTTTACACCTCTGCCAACAAAAAAATCTCTGTCCTACAGTCAATGTTTCTGCACCTACTAGTCCCTAATTTTCTGCTGGCTAGCAGCAAATTACAGTTTTTGCACGACCAGAACAAAACCCCAGGAACTTACTGATAAGTGGTGCCAAGATCTATGCAGTGTTGAGAAGAGCAAGAGAGAAATTTTGTTGGGAGAAGAGCATGGAGCTGAGCTTTGGGGCTGCAAGCCAGCAGCCAGACTAGGAAACACCTGCAGAGCAGTGAGCCTTCCTGAGGCTTGCTCTAGAGGAAGCTGTTTGTTATAAGCATGTCAACACTCATAGTCTGCTAGGAAAGAAATCCTATTTAGGTAGGCATATATGGGGAGAAAAAAAAATAGAATTTTCAGACCAAAGGTGCAAAGTTAAATATTTAGTTGTGAATTGTCTCCAGCTACTTGTCAATTAAGTTGCAGAAATTATCAGTTATTTCCACTAAGGTCATCTGGGCACTTGCAGTCTGCCTCTCTCTGACCATGCATTAGCTTCTGCTCATGAGTTACCTTTTTCCTTTTACTTTAGACAACCCCCTAGCTCTGTCTGAGGACATGGGAAGAGGGACCAGCATAAGGACAGGTTGCTCTGGCCTGTGTGGCCACCTTTGGGGCTACTTATAAGCATCAGCCTATGGCAGCAGCAAGCACCTTTGGTGCTGCTTTTTCACTACCCATGCACTGTTCAGGCACTGCTCTGCCAACAGGGCCATTATATTCCATAGAGACCCTACATGGAGCTCACCTTATGCTCATGGCTGGACTGACCACAGCTTGCTTTTGAGCCAGAGGAGCTTTCCCAGCACCTGCTCTGATGGCAGTAGATGACACTTAGAGCACTTATGGAAAGCACAGGTTAAATAATACAGGTGATTTGGTGGTGAGGAGAGTGAGAATTTTTCAGTCTTGTGGTGTGCTGTCTTGACTCCAAACTGGTTTGCTATTTCCTGCCCTTTTGACCGTGTGTTTGTCAGTTCCTACTGTCCTTGAAGTACAACTTCCTCGTGCAGCAACCCCTTCACTATGCATCTTGGATTGATGCCTGAAGCATGCTCCTAGAGAAGATACTGCTGAGCAAGTCCTTCCAAAGCCTTAGAAGCTGGCAAATCTAGGTGGACCCTTGCAGTGCTAGAGTGTAAGGAAGCCAACTCCTGCTACGGAAAAGCTGTGTTTGTAAGCTGCAGACACACAAAATATTTTTGGAAGTAATAGTTGATAGACACATGTTTTTCTAACCAGGTGCAGAAGTAATGCATTTGGAAAAGCAGCTGGCTATAATTCTCCACTAGAAATGCAGCCAGAGGTGGAAGATGCCCCACACAGATCTTGGCCAGCACAGCTGGAAGCAGATGAGGTCAGAAGCTGCTGTGAATGCACAACTAGGTCACACACATCCTGCAACTTTCACATGAGGTGTCATTGCAGCTCTCTCTGTTAGTAAAATGCAGAAAAGCGATGTATTTCTTAACTGTGTAGTTCCTCTTCTGGGAGAATGAGCAACTGGCCGCAAGAATCAAACTTGTCCACTGAGTGATGTGCAATGTGTGGGACAGTGGGGGAAAGCCTGGGAGTGAAGAGGGAGAGCTCTGGAGAAGTCTCAAATGCTGTTTTGGAAAAACACAGGCTATGTGTGTTTTGCAGCTTTTGGCCAGAGCAGTGAAACCCGTGACTGACTGCAGGCCTGATGCTGAACCCACTCCACTCCCCACCATGCCATCCCTCTCACCCTCAGCACAAAACTACTGCTACCTTCATCACCTGGCATTTGGGGGTCCTTCAGACAGATTTATACCTGGAGGCAAACTGCATATCTACCCCTGCTAGCAGGGTCAAGGGTGAAAAAGCCCACCTCTTCATCTGGAGGGAATATATGTGGTGGTTGTTCAGCTTGCAAGGAAGTGGCACATCTTGAGAGAAATAAGTTCAGACGAGCCTGGAGGTGCCTACCAACAGCTAAAGCCCTGCTGTCTTCTAGTTGCTATTCCCTTAGACTCTAGTAAGCAAAGAAGAAAGGGCCTTCCCAGCATTTCTTGCCAGGAAGATGCATATCCCTGCATTGCTCACCCTGGAGTCACTGGCAGTCAGCTAGCTGGGTTGTTTATATTATCCCAAGACAGAATCCCCCGTCTCTCCTCAGCATCACTAAGTGATGTTTAACACCTGTGTGCAGCAGCTTGCTCACATATGTGCTTGGTTTCTTTTTAGCCCTGTTACATCAGCAATAAACTATTCCAGTTTTTATTCACCTACTAATGAATTATACATTGATTATACAATAAGAGCTCTCTGCATCGATGGGCTGGGCTCTTGCTCTCCCACATGGCACCTCCCAAAGCACAGCTCAGCCCAGCTGTGGCTCAGCCTTCTCTGATTCACTTAGAAAAATTAATGTTCACTTTCTGAGCTCATGAGCTGAGAAGAGAGAGTGTCTGCTTGGATAGGAAGCCTGCTTGAGTTTTCACTCCCTCGGCTGGAGCTCCAGCAGGAGCTGATGCTGTCCTTCCCCCCCACTTATATAACCTGACCTATCACCATAGATACTTTGATATAAATATTTAAAGATGGCAGAGAGACAGGCCAGGCAGATGGGAACCATTTGTTGAGTTTATTAGAAACAGAAACTTCAGGCTCAGCTACATGTCTCTGCTTGCTGCATCCCTCTCCCCTGAGGCTGCAAGGCAAGTGCAACCCCCCACACTGCCACAATGCTTCGACTCAGCTTGCAGAGATGGGCATGGGGATTTTTGGATAAGCAGGCACCATCCACTCCTGCTGGGGCACAGAAAAGCTATTCTGAAAATGTCCCCTTAGATATGGGGATTAGATTCCTCATATTGATTTTTTTTTTCCTACTCCAAATGAAGGTATTGGCTGGCTCCCCAGGGGTGTAGATGGGTCTCTCCTGAGGTGATGGAGCTCCCTAGTAGTACATACACTGCAGCACTGCAGCTTGCCCTTGCTCAAGTCTCTTCCATGAAAAACAGCATTGTGGCATGTTGGCTGCCAAAGAAGTTACCCCTGTGTGCTCTGGAACTATTAGCCTCCCACAGGACAAATTTCTGAGTTTCCTAGAATGCCTCTCCAAAATGTTCTATTTAAAGATTTTTGGTGATGCTGCTGTTGTTTGGGGGTTTTTTTACCACCAGAGGTAAATTCGGAATTCAGGTAATTTCTGTTGTATTTTGCAATAAAAAAAAAAAAAGAAAAAGAAGTAGTGGTTAAAAGCTAACTAGTGGTTGAAGGCTCACCAGCAAGATGATGTGCATTTTCTCCCCATGGTTTATCTGTCAGTTTTGAGCTGGCTGAGGAGGGCAGGGGGATTGCCATGCAAGCCCAAGGCATGTAGCCAGGGTATGATATCAGCAGCCACTCTGTGGTCCCCAGTGGATGAGGGATTCCCATCTGCTCTCCCAAATCTCCCAGAAGCCCTGGTCAGTAGGTGTTTAGATCCTGCCTTGATGGCAATCAGTTCATGTCCCAGTTGCCAGCTCTTCAGGCCCATGTAAGAGCTGGGGAGGATCTGTGTCTGTAGTCTTCTCTCATCCCTCTCCCTCACTTTTTATAAAACAAAAGGGGTTTTAAGGGGAAGCTGCTGGAAGGCAGGTGGGTGCCTCTCAGGGATAATCAGGCTCCAGGTCCCAGGGATTGAGTGTGCTGAGTCCCACTGGTAAGGGATGTTCTGCTAAACTGGGACTGGGAGGCAGCATCTGCTCTAACAGACCCTGGTGAGTCATACCCAGAGGTGCCAAAATGCACAGGCATGACACTGGCTTTTATAAACAGGTTCACAAAAAAACCAAACAACCCAAGCCAAACAGACACTAAAAAACACTGCAAGCACCTCTGCTCTCAGCTGCCTCACTCTGCCTTCAAACCCAGTTCCAGAAGCACATTCAAATAGCTGCTGGGGCATGGGTTTACATTTTTAATTTGGGGTTTGGGGGATTTTTAAAAAACATTTTTAGAGTTTTTTTTTTTTTTTTTTCTTTCAAGGATGAAAGGCTTGGGGGAGGTAGGTAGCTTCCTCACAGCCCTGCCTGCAGCTGGCTGCTCTGTGAACAACTGCACGCCCTGAGCACTCAAACCAGCTTTTCCTCCTGAAGAGGGAAGTCATCAGCCCTATTCATAGCACTCACACTCAATACTGGCATGTGACACCCAGACACAAACTGAATTTTTGCAAATTAGCTTTACTTATTGATAGAGAGCTGCTAAAGCCACTGAGAGCCTTGGGAAAGTAGTTGTACTTTATGGGCTGTACAAGTAATGCAGTGTGAGAAATGAGTATGAAACATGAGAAATGAGTATACAACACCTGAAATCACACATAGTTCTGGGAAACAGTATATGTTATCTTGTCACTGTGCTATGGTGATGGCCTTTTTCTCCCTGTACCTAAAGGCCAAAGTTTTCAAATATACCCAGCTGAGCTGCTTAAAGTAACAACAATAAGAAAAAACAAAGCTTGAAATACTTTTCCACCTCCAACTTTTGGAGAAGAGTTTTTTGGCATGGCCAGTTTAAACCCAGTAGGTTTTAGGCTGTAACTGGGAACTTCTTGATGTAGGAGATGTTGGGACTGTGCCCCTGCTGCCCCTGCCAGGGCCACAGCTATCCCTGAGCAACATGTGCTGCAACAGAATCTGAAGGAAGGTCCCAGCAGCAAGACTGTGTTGGCTTCAAACCAAATTGTTGCCTAATACAATTTTTGGAGAATACAAAAAGGTTTATTTCTTGTTTTCCATTTTCCTTCACTCCTCAACAGAGGAGGAAAAAAGAGCAGAAAGCAAGAAAAGAAAAGCCACAGTGTGAAGAATAAAAACAACACACACAAAAAAAGTAGTTATAAGCTCCCCGGATGCAGTTTCAGCGCCAACCCTGTGGCAGTGATGGCAGCTGGGGTTGCCTGCCCTCCAGTGCACAAAAGTTGATTTAAGAGTCATTTTCCTTCATAGGAGGTGAGGCTGCTGCTGCTGCTGAAGGCCTTACTGCTGCTGGTTCCTCCCTCTCCCACTCACAGACTCTCCAAGCAGCATCTCTGAGAGTTTTTCTGGGAACAGCTGCTAAAGTGCACAGGAGGCTTCTTGGTTCATATAGTCCCCTCGTTTCAGGAGACCTTTTCTTTTCTTTTCTTTTCTTTTCTTTTCTTTTCTTTTCTTTTCTTTTCTTTTCTTTTCTTTTCTTTTCTTTTCTTTTCTTTTTATTTTTCTTTTCTTCTTTTTTTTTTTTTTTTTTTTTTTGGGGGTATTTTCTTNNNNCTTTTCTTTTCTTTTCTTTTCTTTTCTTTTCTTTTCTTTTCTTTTTTTTTTTTTTTTTTTTTTTTTTTTTTTTTTTATTTTTTTTTTCTTTTTTTTTTTTTTAATTCATTTTGGGGGGAATTTACTATTTATAGCTGTGAAGGACAGAAATGCAGAAAAGAAGATATTGTGGAACTCTGTGATGTGGCAAGTGAGCTGCTTTGGTATCCTGCCGTTATCACTTGGATTGATGAGCAAAAGCCACACAGGATTACAGCTATTGCTGTAACCAGATGGGTCATGCTGATAATTTGGGACAGCAGTTACATGCATAAATAGCCTGGTGGACCTCCGGCTTTGTTGGTAAGTCTGGATGAGTGAATGTGGCTTAGAGACAAAGGGGTTATGAATCCATGGCAAGCCCACAATGGGGACATACTCAGCATAAGTAATTAGGGAATGGGGCCAACTTCTATTCATTCCTGGTCCCAGCTGCCATGTAGTGCATGGGCTGTTACAGAGGGGCACAGAAAGTTTTGATGAACATGACAGAACCTTGGACCAACTCATCCCTGAGGGCAGTGGAATGATTTTGGAAGAAGCTGACTTGATTTCAACATACATGTGTAGGAAATGTGTGATAGCTAACAGCTCATTCCTGACTATGGGATGCATGGCTGGGAAGGCTCTATCAGAGTATGAAAATACTTGGCTCAGAAGCTGCTCAGAAGTGAGATCCTTCACTGGAGGGAAGTGCCCAGGCAGGTTTCCACATACAGCACTGCAGGCAGGTGCCAGGTTCATATTTAGCTCAGTGAGGTGCTGACCTTGGCTGGAGCTGCTCACTGATGCCTTTTCCAGGCATCCTCCTATGCTCTGGTGTTGTGACTTACTGCCCTGCCCCTGGAGAAGTGAATGAGCTTCCTGGAAGCATGACACAGGGTGAGAAAAATTTATATTTCTAAGGATGAGTGAGTGGGCCAAAGTGGGTCTCAGACAAAAGCTTGGGAAATTTCATCGTGCTTCTACTGTGTAGTTTTGAGAGGGGAGGGGGTTAACTAAAATTCCCAAACCTGCTGGTATGTGTGACCCTTTTTTTGTACTTTTTTTGGGGAAAAAAAACCAAGAACATGAGTTGAAGGGAAAAAAGGAAACGGGAAAAGGAGGGAAGGAAAAGGAGAAACAAGAAATTTTAAAAAAAGAAGAAAAAAGGGGGGAATCTCTTTGGTGGGCAGCCCCAAAGCCCCGCTGATGCTCTTGTTACCCAGTAACCAAGGGGAAACATCCTGAGTGGTTCTACTGAGTTTGATGCCGTTGCTTGCAGTGCCAAAGCCGCAAGCTGAGACAAAAACTGCTCAGGAGAGCAGATTTAGAGATAAAATTAGAAAGGGAACTGAGGAAACACTTCTCTGAATTTCAAACTGATAGTTTTAATGCAAAAGTCCTTTGTTCTTTTTTTTTTGGAGGGTGAGGGGGGGACTCCCTCATGAATGCACCCTCAAACTTTTCGTATAGAAATACAAAACCTCCTGCAGCCTATTCACAGAGATTTCTCCCTGCACCCCAGGCTGCCTGGTGATGTTGAGGAGGTAGCAGTGAATTTTAAGGGATGGTGGTCAGATTTGGGAGGTAGCATTCCTACAGCCCCCCAACACCTGCCGCCATGGCTCCTACTTGAGTGTAGGAAACTTTCTTGTGAGCTGCCCTCACAATGAGGGTGAGAAGAAAGGGAAAACAGAGAAATAAATAAGAGCACGTACAAAAAAGGGGGAAAAAGAAAAATGGAGGGAAGAGGTGAGAAAAAAATGAGTGAAGAGGAAAGGAAAAGGGAGGAAAGGAAAAAAGGAAGAGGGAAGGGAAGGGAAGGGAAGGGAAGGGAAGGGAGGAGAGGGGAAGG
>VXBI01001522.1:1143726-1249167 GCA_013397375.1 Toxostoma redivivum
GGGGGGCAGAGCCGGGGTTGGGGGGGTCCCGCAGCCCCTCTTACTGTGGGTCTGTGCTGGGGAAAGCGGCGGTCCCCAGGCAGGGAGGGGAGGAGGAGAGCGGGGAGGGATGCGGGGATGCTGCCAGGCGGAGGGAAGGGAAGGGAGGGGAGGGGAGCGAGGGGCCGGCCCTGCCGCAGAGGAGGGGGCGTTCGGCAGGCACGGGGGGCGGCTCGGGGCTGGCTCCGCGCCCCCCGCCCGCAGCGGAGCCGGGACACGGCCCCGCCGCCCGGGAAGTTATTTTAAGATGCAAATTCTATCCAGGCCGGAGAGGCTGCCCTTCCTGAGAAAGTTTTCTCGTGAAATAATCCATCCAGACGTGCGGCTAATTTAGCAAAAAGCGGCGTGTCCCGGTTTCCCTGCAAACCAGGTTTGTCCCGTTAGAAACAGCCTCTGGCTGGGCGAGGTTGGCTGGCCGGACTCTCCTCTCCCCCTGCTCCTGTGCTCGGGAGCAACGAGATATGCCCGAGCAGGCTGCTGCTTTCGTGTTTTAAATACTCCGCTTTCCATTTCACGGAATGCTTTTTTTGTCTTGGGAGTGAGTCCAGCCCCACCCTGCCAGGCTTGGATGCCCCTTGTCCCGTGCCCTGTGCCCCTTGTCCGACATCCCGCTCTGTTGTCGAGGATTTGGGTTTGCTTACAGCAGCGAACGTAGCCAAGGGGGCTGGAGGAGTGGGACCGATGGCTTCCAGAGTAAGCCCTGCTTTGGCACCTGGAGTTGCAGTGCCTGGCTGGAGCCTCTGCCTGGGGAAGCTCTTGGGGGGGGGTCCCCATCCTTGGGAGCTGTAGGGCTTAACTCACTTCAGGCCTGTCCGCCTTGTTTCTGGGTAAAACGCTGACCAGAGGGCAGATGACAAGCTCTGATAACAACGGCGTTAATTGATACCTGATGTGCCGCCAGCTGCGTGAATGAGGGACAGTTCTGGGCTGTTCTTTTTTAACCTTTTCCTCCACCCTTAAAATGGCCGGATGGAGGCGGGTACGGTTGTCTGTGAAGTGTTGTTCCTTCCGAGGTATCGTGCTTATCCCAGGGTTTTTTCTTGCCTTCTGGTCCCGATTTCCTGCCATTCTTGTCGAAGGAGCTGCCGGCTGTGCTTGCGAGAGAGGAAGGGTCTCCTGGGTGGCAGGAAGGATGCTGGGGGCTCTGCACAGCCACCACTTCTCAGCAAGATCGGTTGTTCACCTCAAAGTCTTGCAAAAGAGCTGATTTATTATAAACGGTCATTTTGCTTCCAAGAGGAATTGCCAAGCTGTATAATTTCCCCGTTATGACTCCTGGTGCCCTCCCCTACCCTTTTGGAGGGTGCTCCCTGTGAGTGGGTAGGGGTAGATGCTTCAGTTCCTCCCCAGGAGGGGTGTCTGTGATCTGGGACCCACTGGCTCCCCAAAACAGCTCCCAGTGCTGGACTTACTGGTCCCCTCACACTGTTTCCTATGCAGACTGGGAGCCTGGACTTCATTAGAATTAACAATGCTTTCTGTGAGGCTGGCCAGCTGAATGGTGGTTGAATACCAGATCTTGGAGTTTCCAAGGCCTTTTGTGATTTTTTGGTTTTTTTTAACTAGTAGTTGAGGGGAATTTTAGGTTTACCATGAAGGCAGGTTAGCTGCCAGCCTGGTACTCCCAGCTAGGGGGGACATTGTGGTTAACAGCAAAATGTGAGGATACTTTTCCTGGGGTGACATTTAAGGACAGAATGTGGTGCTGAGCATCCTGGCAGCATTGGGAAACCACCTCTAACCACAGGAAGGTGTGAGACAGGGCACCTGCAGCCCTTTAGTGCTGCCAGCTGGTTATTATGCAAGGACTGATGGGCTCCCAGTGCTTATTTGCTTATGATTTGCCTTGTGTGCAGCTGACGCTGGGTGCTCTGATGAAAACGAGCCAGAGGCAGAGCCCAAAGTTGGGCAGGCACCATGCTGAGCTGCACAGGAGCTTGTTCTAGTGCTCAGGAAGAAGAAGGAAGCAATTCTCAGCCTTAGTTACTCTGATAACTTTTTTTATGTAGCCTTGCTATCCTGCTGGAGTGTAAATAAACTGACACCCCTCTGGCTTCCTCCCCCTGCCCTCCCCCTGGCAGCGCAGGGGAATTTTACAAAGCTGCTGTGCTGAAAAAGGAAAAGGTGACCCTGCTGCCAGCTCGTTGTACCTGAGATGTTTCAGTTTTATTTGATTTTTTGTGATTGCTTTTCCTTGGTGCCTGCATTCTTGAGAAGAAGATGCCAAGATCACGCGTGGTCCAAGGTGGCTCTCGAGGGAGCAGCAGCTGCTGCATGGACCACATATACAAACCTAGGAGAGAGGGTCCCCATGTGTTTCACAGTGGCACCCACCTACTGAAGTGGAGAGGAGGCCATGGGTCAGCACCTGGGGGCTTCAGCTGGTTACTAAAACACGGGTCTGGAAAGACAAAAGCTCTTCTGTGCTGGCAAGCTGTCCCAAAACCTTGGGGTGGCTGGTGGTGAGTGGATGCTGCCCTGTGAGAGGGAGCAGTAGCTGCTGTCACTGGGCATTTTGGCTGGTGTGATGGGCAGCCTGAGCAGGGCTGGGCATTTCAGCTTCTTCTCCATCCCATCCCTAGAAGATGGCTGAATTTTGACTGCTCTCCTGAATTATCCAAACCTGATAGCAGAGCTCAGCACATGGGGCTGAACTGACCACCGCTGCAAAGAGTCCCTGGGGAGGCCAAAGGAAGCCAGTGAGCTATTTTAAAATATAATTAAACATAACCAAGGAGGAATTGACTTGCTTGGAGAAGGATTGCTCAAGCTTATTAGCTAATACAGACCATGGCAGCCTTCCAGGTCAAGAGCACCGCTGGCTGCCCTACCAGAGAGGTGTCTAATTAAAAGGAAGAGCTTGCTCCTAATGCCATTTTCCAGCCACTGTCTAACTCTTCTGTATGTTGAGGGGGTGTTGTACAGCCTGGGTGCAGGGGAAGGAAGGGCAAGAGCAGAGGGAAGGTGGAAGTGAGAGTCTGTTTCGACAGGGGTGATGGAAAGGGAAGAGGTAGAGGAGGTGTATGTTTTCTTGTGCAGCACCGGAAGATCTGTTAACTGCACCCTGGAGGCTGCAGAGCCTGCACAGAGATACTTGGTGATGAGGGGTGACAGTGTGGGGAGGTGGCAGCTCTGTGGCAGTTGTCCCATGGTGTCACTTCTGCTGAATGGCATGGGACCCTCCCATTGTGGTGAGGAGGGTGGCTGTGTACCACTGCTCACAACTTTAAACGAAGGATGGAAGCTCTTACAGTTCAGTAGCTCTGAAACACAGGTTTGAAATAACTGAGGGCTAACAAAGCTTGCATCTTGTTTGTGGGCCGAGCACTGCTCCAGTGCCGCTGGTGGTAGTGCCTGGCTTCTGGTCTCCCTGGGAATTGCAGAGAGCCCAGCAAGCATCAAGGACCTCATGGTGGCCCAGCATCCTCTTTCACAGACTTTTGTTTGGTATCCTGGGACGATATACAGGCAAGCATATTTCTGTGTGTCTGACCCTGCAGCTACCTAATACCTGTCTTGAAGGGCAAGGGAGCGGTTTCCTTAGCAGGCTCAGTACCTACACTCAAGTTTTGTTGCTGATGTCTCCCTGGGATGTTTTAGGGCACTCTGTCAAGTGAACACAGTCCTTCCTTCACCTACAAAACCTCTTCTGAAGTCTCAGCATGCAGAAGATTTTTTGAAGAGACAGGTGCTCCCTGCCCTGTGGGGGTACCTGATTGCATTTAATGGGCTGGGCTGCAACTGAGAGGAGGGAGTGCTGCTGGCTGGAATGGGGATTGCTCTGTTTTCATCACATTGTTCTCCTATCAGCCACTGTAATGCTTATCTTCTGCAAGAGCATTAACAGTGAGAAACACTTTGATCCTGCACTTGGAAGTGCCTTTCACTGTACTATTAAGAAAGGAAAGCAGTTGTATCACCGTTGTAGTTAAATGCTTATGTATGGGGCCCAATTAATTTTAAAGCAATATCTCAAATTGTTTTTCTCTCTGCTGAGAGCAGTTAAACCCTGGGAAGTGCTACTTCTGTCTGCAGCAGGGATCAGGCTGGGAGCGATCTGCGAGCACTGTGCATCTTAGGACCCTGCTCCTGGATTTTGGTGCTGGATTTCCATTTTCCTCCCATCCATCAAGTTTTATTTGGCCTCTGGCATGCTGCTCCTCTGGGAGTGTTCCTCTGGAGCTTGTTTTGAAAAGCTCTGCAGTGTTGTAGGGCTGGTAACTATAGGCACCAGTGGAGAATTTCACTCTGGCTGGCAGCTCTATTAATAGCCACTGCTGGAAGGTGTGCTGCTGGGAGCAGAGCAGGGCTGCAGGCTGCTCTCCTCCTCCTGCCTGCAGGCCATGGTGCTCTTCCCTAATGCCTTTTCTGCAATTGCTGGGCAGCCTTACCTGCAAACTTTCAGCCTGACCTTCAGTGGCTGTGGAAGGCAGCAGAAAGACCTCACCCGTGCTGTCAGAGTTCTATCTGCCACTGCTGCCTGTGAGTGCCTGTGCCAAGATAACCTTTTGTGTTGTGTGCCTGTCAGACTGCAGCTCCTTGTCTTACTGAAGTCCCTTTGCCTGCTTACACTCTCCCAGGGGGCTCCAGGGCATTCCAACGTGCAGCACAGCAGTGATCTCTAGCACATCTCACCTTAACATTTCCCCTCTCTTGCCTGCCTCAGCCCTTAGGCTGGTAGTGCAGGACCTGTAATGTGCTAGCACCGATCTTGCAAGGGCTTGTACTACCCTTCCAAAGGTAGTTCCCATCAAGTTAGGAGTCTATATCTCCTTGCTTTTTCTCCACTCATGCTGCTTACCCTAGAGACCCACAAAGTACCTGGGAGCAAAGCATTCAACCCCAAATAGTTCATTCCTGGCCGTATGAGAGGCTTCTTGCATGGGAAGATATTTCAGCCTCAGCAAGCCACTTTGCTTTTCTGCATCTTGGTTCCCCACACTTGAAAGGAGGAGGATTCACTGTTAGTCCATCTCAGCTGCTTTGCAGGTTGTGTTGGAGACAAGCCAGAGGGAGCCCTGGTTGGGCTTCTTGGGTGGAGTCTGGGTGCTGCCCTCACGAAGGGCTCTGCTGCCAGGTGGTGCAAGGGAAATTGTAAACCTCTACAGCATGAGAACCTGTTAAAAATCTCCAGTCACCCTCCTTAATCATAAACCAGCTAAAATTCATTAAGCTTTCTTGGCAGCATCCTGCTTTTTGTTAGTAACTGTGGTATTTCCCAGGCATCGTGGTGTGAGCTCTGCCTGCAGCATTTTTCCAGCAAGGCAAGAGCCTCTCCCAGCCCTTGGTCTCTCACAGGTTGGGAAGCAGGACCAGCTGTGGGAAGAGGCACTGCTAAAATATAGCATCATGAAACTGCTGGCCCCTCCACTTCCCTCCCTTGCTGACCTGAGCGACAGGATGTCTGTCTGCTCTCCTTTGGCATGCCCAGCAAGCTGCCCCATAGCCAGAACTTCTTTCTTCTCCTCCTCCCTTCCAGGAAATCTGTTTCAGAGAAGGGTGGAGGGAAGAGAAAAAAGGCTGGGGACAGCGGAAGGGAGCGGACTGGGGAGGTGATGCACATCCTGGCATATGTGAGTTTTAGGGAGCAACAGGTTAAGGTAGGGGCAGCTCAGAAGTGGGGCACACCACCTTAAAAGGGGAATGAGGTCATTCCTTGCACCCCTAATTCATAAGAACTTCTTGTGGAGAGGAGTGACTAAGTTGTGAAAAACGGGCTTGTTCAGTTGCCCCACAGCTGGATCTGGAAATTTTAGGGTGAACAAGCATGTCCATTGGTGAGGCTCAGTCCAGGAAGGAGCCTCATTATGTGGATTGGGCAGCAAACCAGGACTGCACACCTGCTTTCATCATGGTGCTCATCTGATGATACCTCCTCACCTGGGATGCTACCCCACCACCTTTTCCCTCCTCATGGCAGCATTTGATGGCACTTTCCCTCACTGTGTCAAACCAGGAACAGCATTCCTGAAAAAGCAAGCCTTGGGCAGGCAGGATCCAGCTGGAAAAGTCTAGCTGTCTGTGGAAGAAGCAATAAATCTCTGGAAGCTGGAAAATAGTGGTAAAGAGGAAACCTCGGAGCCTGCATCAGCACCTCTGCTGTGCTGGGAAGCTGCTCAGGGCTTCAGTGAGCTCTGGGGCCAGCCCCATCCTGGGCAGCACCTCTGGTGTGCCTTGTACGAGTTCCATGGTGCTGGCAGCAGGACAGCAGGCTGGGAGGTCAGCTTTTGGAAAGCAGGTCAAAGTCCAGCACACTGCTGGCCTTGCTGAAATTGCGGCTTTTAGATTATTGCAGTCCCAAAAACTTAAATGGAGAGCTGTGCTGGGCATTCAAGTATACACTTGTACTTAAGTATAGCACTTGTATCACAAGTGATAGCCCCAGCCTCTGCAGCACTGCTGTCTGACAAGCTGGAAACACAAAGATCAGTGGGATAACCTGTGGGAGATCACAGATATCTGCAGCAGAAAAAGCCAGTGATGTGTATGAGGATGTGCAGCCTAGAGATGAGCAGGACACTGCCATCAGTGACTGGAACTCTTCAGGCTCTCGTATTGGCAAACAGCAGTTGCAGGATGGAAGGGGGAGAAAATACCACGTTTTTATCTGGAACAAGTTGTTCTATTAAAAATGAGATTATCCTGAGCAAGGTACAGTGGAAGGCAGAGTTACTGTGGCAAGCTGACAATGTTTTCTCCCTCTTGTTTTCTTTGCTTCGGGAAGAAAGAGCCTTAATTCTGTTTTGGGCTTCTTGGTGGTGGGAGGATGTATGGTTTTCATGGAAAAAGTTACTCATCATAGCCCAAACACTGTTTTCATTAGTAAGTGAATGTCATTTTCTCTTAAGAAATCCAGCTGCTATTGGATTAAAGCTTCCATTCAGAGGTCTTCCATGCTCTGCTAAAAATGCAAATGGAGTCAGGCAGTGGGGGAGGGATGTGTGATGATCCCGGGGTGCATTCAGGATGAAACCAGGAACATCTGGAGTTGGTTCAGCTGGCTGTCTTAGGCAGACCTCACTGCTGGGCTGGGTTTGATGCATTAGAAGAGTCTCCATACCTCTGTGTTCCCAAATGATTAAAAAAATATCTTGAGGACCACTTGCAGCCTTCTTTCTGTTCTGTTGGGCATTTTAAGGCAAATTTGGTTGGAAAGGAGCTGCTGTCACCCCAACCCCGCCATGGGTAGCAGGGGGTGCTGGGTGGCACTGCTGAATGTGGAGGGCAGCATGTCATGGCAGAGCAATGTGTCATTGCAGAGAGGAAAACAAAACAAAAAAGGCTGCAGCCTTTTTTGTTGACCTCTTCCAGCCAGCCCAGAAATCCAAACCTTCCTCAGGATCACCTCTCTCCTAGCAGCTACCAGGAGAGCATTACTTTGAGTGGCATGGATTAATTTGGGGGCATATTCTGTCCTCTGAGAGTAAAAACACAAACTTTGTTGTGCTGTCAGACAATGAACGAGCCATGCCAAGCTGGATTTAGGTAACTTTTTGCGAAGCCACAACCTGCCTTATTTGGAGCTGGGCTTGAGCACAGACTGGCTTTCGTGACTTTTCTCCACAGCCAGTGTTTGGAGAACCTCAGGCTGGCCCCAGTGCAGGAGGGATGAGAGACTGTGCCAGCAAGGAATTTGCACTGGTTCTTGTGGGAGAAGTGTTAAAAGCCGATTACTTTGGTGGCAGACTGGGGAAAAGCAGAGATTTTCCTTCCTCTCCAGGAGCTGCTGGGGATTTTCTCCCTCTGATAATGAAAAAGCCCCAAGAGCAGTTTGCTGTGTGGCTTTGCCCCAGTTTTGATGGCACTCCTGGAAAAAATCTTGTGGCTGGGATTTGTAGAAATGAGCAAGGAAGAAACCAGCAGCTGAGCTCCCAAGGGGCAAGGCCAGGCTCCCATCGACAGCTTGTCTTGCAGATCCCCATCCTCCTGTATTCCCTGTTGTGTTTGCACAACTGGACACTTTGCACTTTTACTGAAAAAACCCTGCTTTTTTTTTTTTTTTTTTTTTTTTTTTTTTTTTTTTTTCATGACTTTCATGGTGCCTATCATGCCTGTAGCTGACCTGATTCAGGCTCTTTTAGAAAAAGCATGTTTCCACTTCTATACTCTTTGGTAGTTTTCTTCCCTTTTTTAAGACGAATGGCTTCAAGGATTTAGGACACTCAAAATTAAATTGGCATTTGAAAAGGTAATTTTAGAATTTCATAGCAGTGATGTTGGAATTTGTAAGGGCTTGGGTTTTTTCCCAGATGTTTATATTTCTCCTCTCTCTCTTATGCTTTTAAATGGAAGGGGGATGTCACAGGACACAGTGAGTCCTGCTGGAAAGGCTTTCTCACTGAGTTCCTCTCAGTGACACCTTCCCTATGGGAGGGCCCCATATCTGCTCCCATCTTTGTGGCCATTCCCAGCCCCTCCCTGAAAGAGAAAACTGTGAGGAAGTCAGTCATAAAACTTCCCATTGTTTGTACATAAGTATCCCAGTGTCTGAGTTGATGTCCCATGTGCAGAATGTCTCCTCCCACATCTGGAGTGGGTTTTTGTCCTTGTCCTGGTCAGTCCTCCATGTTGGTGTGCACACATGGGTGTGGATGTGCTGCTCTTCTGCTGTTTGACAGTGTGGGCAAGGCAGCAGTCTCAGCCTGGAGGCCCCCAAAAGTGGTGTGGTGGTGCTTTGGCCTGACCCCAGACTGCTCTGCTTCAATTCCTGTATTAGGACATTAAGGAAAGCTCTGTGCCTAAGGAGCACTGGGTGTGTTCGACTTGAAGCCTAACCCTGGACGGAAAGTAGTGTGTGTGTAAGACTTGGGGGCAGAGAGGAAAAATGGACGGCTCCCCCACTTTCTGTTTGTACCTCACAGAGATATGAAATGGGGTGATAACAGCCCACTGGAAAAAGGGAGTAACTGATGCTGATCATGAAGCGCTCTCTTAGAAACCTTAGTGGCAATGTGTCCTGCTTGGGTAAGACAGAGCCTTCCATTGAAAATAATAATAAAACACCTCTTGGGAAAGAAATCTCCTGCAAGAACTGAAAAGGGCCCATCCCTGAAATGAAGGGTCTTCTCGTAAAGCAGGGGAGATCATATGGCTCGTGATCTGTGGGGCACAAAGCATGTTGCAGGAGTGATGGTTAGAGAAGATCCTCTTGTATATTTGTGGGAAGATGCAAAGCAACTCTTCTGCTCCTGGCTGAAAACTGCCATCCTGGCCCCAGTGTGGCTGGAACAGTGGCTAACTCTTGCTTTCCCTCTGTTTTCTCCCCAGCTGGCCGGAGGCATCATCCTGGGAGTGGCCCTGTGGCTCCGCCATGACTCGCAGACAACAAATATCCTGTACCTGCAGCTGGGGGACAAGCAGGCCCCCAACACCTTCTACGTCGGTGAGTAGCTGTGGGGTGCTGGGGCTGTGCCCCAGGGCAGGCTGCAGCCTACCCAAAAGCAGGGCAGAGAGCTCCAGGTGAGCAACAAGGTCACAATAAAGGGACCTCCTGCTGCCCTTGTGCTCTCCAGAATATCCCCTGCTGTGCCAGCCAAAGCCCTCGATAAATGTTGGCTATGGCCCAAGCACAGAGTCCAAATCCACATCAGCTAAAAATGCAAGGAGACGTGTTGTGGCGTAGTGTGTTTTCTCCAGAGCACATTTGGGAAGAGGGGGGACTTCTTGGAAGTGTGTCTTGTTTCCTATCCAAAGGGATGTAAAAGTAGCCGACAGAGTGCCTGGCAGCAGAAAGTGAAGCTTGGTGAGTGTGTGACTCATGTTCTCCAGGAGGGGCAGGTGGAGCCTCTGTGCACTACAGTTAAGCTTAGCATGATTTTTGTGAATTTGACAGCATGCTGGAAGCTGAAACCGCGTTTTTCCCCTGTTCTGCAATGATCCCTCACAGACGAGGGGGTGAAGCTTGCAGGAGGGGCTGGCTGCCAGTCAGGAGCTGGCTTGGAGCACAAGCTGACAGGATCTCTGATCCAATGTCCTGTTCTCACCTGTAGCTAAAATTACTTTCTGGAAAGGGTTTTCCTTTGCATTTCTCTGCTTGCCGGTGTAAAACAGCATGCCTGAGCCCTTTCCCTGGCTGTCCCCGGTTACAGAAGATGCTCCTGCTGTAAATAGCTGTGGGTTTTTCTCTCTGTCTCTCTTCTCCTGCCTCACACCCAGAGCTCTATTTGCAGCATTTCCCCTTTGTAGATCTCACTTTTAGAAACAGAAAAGGGAGCTCACAAGAAGTTAAACTCTCTCCTTTCCAGGGACCAGTCCAAACCTCTGCTTCTTTTGGGGGGCTAACAATTGATACTTCCCTAGTTAACACTTTCTCCCCAAACCTGAGGGACCTGGAGCATGGGGCAGAGTCCTTCCCTCCTGCCTGTTGAGCATCTTTTTCTCGCCCACCCTTATTTTGTCTCTGTCCTCAGCCTTTGCTGATCAGGAGGCATTGGCGAAGGACTGGGGGTCCCACCACTGCACTGACTTTCCAACACCCATGAGCAGCCCATGATTTGAGGCTGGCTGTCTTTTTAAAGTTATATTCAGCAACAGATTGGCCTGGATTCCTTCTGGCAGCTGTAATTTCCATGCAGTAATAACAGCAGAGCATTTCTTTCAGTTGCTGCCTTTCCCAGCCAGACCTCTGGAGTCTGAAGGCTGGAATTTCTTTTTGCTTCCCCTCCCGCCCCTGCTCCCCCCCATTTTTCCTCTCTCCTACAACTGATAGTCCCTCCTTTTTCTTCTCTGGCATGCAATATACACATGCACACAATGTTCCTGCTTTTGGGAACGGGGACCTCTTTGGGCTTGGCCTCCAGAGCTCTGTTGTTTTGGTTTTTTTTTTTTTTCCTTTGCAAACCTCTTTTTGGTGTTTGGCACAGAGCACTGGTCCCGGGATTTGTCAGGAGGCTTTTAAAGGCCAGCCAGGCTTTGCTGCGGTGCTGCAGGACAGGGGGAAGCAATAAACACTGTCGAAGGAGGAAAACTTCCATCATAGGGTGTGTCCTGAGCGAGAAGGGGAAGTGGGAAAGCAGGGATTTGGTGTCTCCGGTTTCTTTCTGTGTCCTTTCCTCTACCTCAAAGGTGAAGCTGCTTGTTAAAGGCTGGTTTTCCAGGATGTCTGTGTGTTGTGGGAGAGGAAAAATACTGGATTTGAGGGCAATGGGGAAGTGGGAGAAAGAAGCAGTGGGGAACAGCAAAGCTGCGGAGTACCAGGCATGACACTTGAGGCTGCAGCAGGAGGAGAGGAGCAGTCCCTGCCCTCAGCTCCCAGCCTGGAGCATCAGAGCAGCTCCCAGGGCACAGGCAGCTGTTCCCCTGCTTGCCTTTCCAGCCCCAGGGAAGGGGCTCCTGCGGGCTGGGGTTTCCCACAAGTGCTACTCCTCCTCCCCAGCCTTTGGCACTGCATGCACAAGTTGTCTTGTGAGCTGCCTTGGGGGGTTATTAAAGCCCCTGTTCATGGGCTTTTCCTCAGCACAGCGTGCAAACCATCTGATCCCCTAACCACTTGTTGCAGTCTTGGCTTTTGACACTTCCATTTTGGCTCTGGATCCAATGCTCCAGCAAATGCTTTGACTGCTTCAGCACCATAAAGAGCAAGCAGTACCAGGGATGGGGATAGCTGGAGCACCTTAGTTCCATGCTTTCATAACTGTAAAGGAAAATACTGACCTTAGCTTGTGTCTGATATGCACTTATTTGCTTTATTTGAAGTTCAGAAACCAAAATCCTTCTTGCTCTTAGATAACAGTGTGTCTGGAATGCATTGTCTGTCTGGAGGCTGGGAAGATGTTGGTCACAAAGCCAAAACATCCTTCAGGATAGCTAGAGGCATTGATAAGTTGCTAACAGCTGGCTAACCACTTCTCAGATACTTACTGATCCTACACATAACATACCATTGCAAAAAACCCAAACAAACAACAAAACTGTGATTCAGAGTGTTATAGAAGGCTGAGCTGGTCTCTCTCTGCAGATAGCAGTACAAATTGGAGCAGTTCTGATCTCTCCACAGTAAGTTAGTGCTGTGGTGTCACTGGTTTTAAGAGCATCTGGGGATCTTGAGGAGGCAAGTGACCCTGGACTTAGTACTTTTGCCCTTTCTTGATGGGATGACAGCAGAAAGAAAAAGGCAGGTTTCTCATCCTTCAAAGATTTGGTTATGTGATGCCTGGAGATGGCTGTTGTGGATTAAATGCTTTGAGGAGGGCAGGAACAAAAACCTCAGCTCTTGTTTGCCTGAAATCCACAGCCCAGGATTTCACACTTCCCCCTTGCTGGGCTGCCTGTGTGCTGGGAGCATCACTGGGTGCTGGTCCCTACTGCTGGCCTTCCTGTGCTTTCCCTCACGCTGCCTGCCAAGGAATGGAGCACAGCAGCCGGATGGTCTCAGCTTCACTCTCTCCTCCCAGATCCAAAATAGGAAATCTGCCTCCAGCTGCTCACAGCAAGTGACCAAGTGACAGGGCAGCACGACCTGTGGCTCTAATTAGCTCGGCCCTGGGAGCAGGGCCAGCCACGATGAAGTGTGCAGAAGTGTCCTGAGCTGGGGTGTGGTTTCCACTTAGCTTTTGGGGTGTGGAAGGGCTTTGCTTTGCCTCTATCTAGGTTTTGTGTGCTTTGTTAGTAAATCCTCTGCTGGGCAGTGTCTCCTCCCTGGAGCATGGTGGCCCAGGGGAGGAGTGTGAGGTTTTGGATGGGCATGCAGTGGTGGGGTGAACTTGGCCACTGGGGCTGCTGCCTCCACTGCCTCTCCCTGGCATCCTGCTGGGTGTCACTGTCCCAGCAGAAAGGCAGGAGGGGTTTATTGGTGGGGGTAATGTTTATCCAGCTCCCAAGCCAGTCAGGCAGCAAAGCCTGAGGGAAGCAGATGGGGGACAGCTGAGGGCAGCTGTGGCTTGGGACTGAGGTGGAGAATGTGCCTGCGAGTGCTGCTGGGGCGGGGAAGGGACACGGGCTAATGGGAACACAGTCTGCCTTAAGAGGTGAATCAGGCTATCTCACCATCCTCCTCGGAACAAACACAATCCAGGATAATGATATCTGCCCTGGAAACAAGTTCAAGCTGCTTTTCACGCAGACTGGTCTAGAATAAATGGGCCAGAAAGCACAGTAAGGCTTTGAAATCTTTCTTACAAATGAATACATATCTGAGTTGAACTGCAGCTGCAAGCTTTCATGGGTGTCTTCAGGATTTTGGAAGTCCTGTCATGAGGTTTTGCTGGGCTCAGGGAAATGTGACCCTTGCAGAGAGGAGGGACTGCTCAGTGGCAGTGCATAGGATAGGGATGGGGCCATCTCTCTGAGCTTTTCCCAGGTTTGTCCATTGTCCTTACAGCACATGAGGATGCCTTGGCCACTGCTGCCATGGGTCCCAGATGTGACCAACAGTGCAGAGCATCCCAGCCTAGCACCCAGAGTTGTGTTGGCTGAGTGGTTCTGGAGTAGCTATCCTTTCTATACATAACTTTATTAGCCTTTTTAGCTAATTTAGCTCTGTTAGCCTTTTCAGGACTGCCTTGGATGAAAAGCAGTGATTTCTGGGAGGTTTTCATTGCAGAGAGGGCTCAGCAGAGCTCCAGTGTGTTGCCAAGGCTCTAGAGGACAGCAGTGCTACAATGGCTGTGGACCTGCCATGAGCAATGAGAAGGTCTTGGTTTCTATTCTCACTCCCATCCTTGTCCCCATCCCTCTGAAAATATTAGGCATCTTCTAGGGGTGGTGCCAACTTCCATACATTGTGGGGTTAGACTCAACAGCACATCTTTTGCTAGACTTGTTGTGAAAGGGCCAGAGAGGAACCTTTGGTCTGTAGGTTCTGTAATAAACACTAGTCAAAAAGCACCTTCAGTCTTGGCATGAAGCACTGCAGGGATCCCTGTGGATGCACACAGCTGGTTCAGGGCTGGTTTCTTCTCTCACCCATTTGTGCTCTACTTTGTCAAGGCTCCCTGTGTCAGAGATTTTCCACCAGATACATGAGCTGTGGCCAGGCTTGCGTGCCTGGCAGTGGAAACCAAAGTTTGCATTTGGCCTTGAACCACACCGAGCAAAATGGATTATTTAAAAAATTATATATGTGGATTTTTAAAAATAGAAGTACATGCATTTTTCTGTCTTGGACATAAACTTACTTACAGTTAAGGACAAATTAATTATTTAGTCTCTTAAAGGAAAAAAAAACAAAAGCTGAGTTTTACTTGTTCTGGATTTTCCTCTAATCACCATCAGATCAACTTCTTCAATAATACTGGAATTATTTTTAAAATAGTAGTTTTAAGGCAAAACACATTTTTAGTATTTTCCTTTCTGACTTATACCATATATCTGACAGTATAGGGTTTTTTTTATTATTCTTATCACAGAATTCAATTTCTGTTAAGAAAGTGACATTTTATTTCATTGCATTTCCATTTAATTGTAATTCATTCTATCTTGGTCATGACCAACCTCTGTGCTTCATTTACTCTGCAGACTAAAACTGGTTATGTCTTTAAAAATACATCGGTACCATTAAGTTATTTTGGGTTCAGATCTATCCAACTACAGCTAAGGTAGTTGTTGTTTTCCTTTGTCCCTTCCCATTGGCTTTGCTACCCTGGACCTGTGCCAGAGGTGGCTCCTTGCTCTTCAGAGCTGTTTAAACCTGTAGCTTTGGCAGTTTTCCTTAGAAAACCTGCACTGTGTTTGAAGCATGCAAAACCTACAAGGAATCCTCCAGTGGGATTTGTACTCTTTTCATGGTGAGATCCCAGAGCACACAGAGATGCCCAGAAGTGCTGTAGGCTGGGGCAGCATAGGATGGGCCAGCAAATCCCAGCCTGGCCCTCCTGTGCTGTGCCACTATTGTCCATCCATCTTCCCATCCTGGAGATGAGCCATAGACTTCCTCCCAGTTTTTAGACTTGAGTCTCCTTTCCACATTTCCTGGGTAGGCAAAGGAGAAGAAACCTGACTGTGGCATCTATGTGGATTGGATTTGGGTACAAGTGTGTGCACACGGAGACATTCTTTGGGGCTTTCCCCAACACCTCTTCGTTTTTCTGACAGAGGGGTGTTTGTGGCTTCTTCCTGCCTTGTTCTTGCAGATGAGGGCAGCATGTCCAGGCTCTCATTTCCCTGAGAGAGCTCTCCATGCTTTGTGACCCTGTTGCTCCATCTGGAAGTCATTAGCAGCTACAGAGCAGCAATGTTTTCCTTGGGAAAGAGGGTGGAGAGGAATGGAGGGGCTTCCCACTTGTCATCTTCCAGCAAACCCTCTCTTTTTCCAGCCCCCCTCTCTCTCACCCCTCTTTGAAGAAAGTGCTGCTGCCAGCTCTGCTGGGCCGGTTCCACCAGGCAACTGGACAAAAATGCCTGGGAGACCCTGCTTTGCTGGCTGGCTCACACAGACATCTTTTTCCTGCCTCAACCCTGCGCTGGAAGGACTTTCCACTCTCTGCCTGTATCTTGCCCCCAGGCTGCCAGGAAGAACATCATGGTAATTTCTTTGGCTACTGGGAAGGGTGTTCTTCCACAATGGGTCGTGTGGGGTAGGAGGGAGTCTCCCTGCCATTGTCTGATGTTCCCACCCTTCCCTGCAGCAGCAGTGGTGATGAGCCCAGTGAAGTTCGGCATCTCCAGGCCAGAGTGGCACTGAAGCCTCCCTCCTTTCCTCAGAGGCTTGCAAAACTCTTGGATGTGCAGAGTCACCCCGCAGGAGCCTGTTGGGAGAATAAACATCACTCTTTGGTCTGTTCTCAGCCCCTTTTTAAAGCCCATCCCATGGGGAGGGCAGGCACAGCTTGGAGAGCTGCCTGGCCTTCCCAGGAGGCATGGTGCCATGCTGGGGGGGGGGATTTATTATTTGATTTCTTTTTTGTCTTTTGGAAATATTGCCATAGTGACCTTGGGGCAGTGACTGGCTTTCATTTAGCCTAATGAGTTAAGGATGCTGGGAGAGGATTGAAGTGAGGGGAGAAGTAGGATGCTGTCCAGGAATGCCCATGCCTGGAGCTGCACAGCATCTCTGATGGCATGGTGGGGCATGGCAGGAGAGGTAGCCAGGGCTGGCCTGCTCCCTGCTTGTTTTAGAGGGACACTTCAGTGCTTGTTCCTTTTTTTATTTGTTTTTTCATCGTGTCCTTTTTTAAAGACTGTTTATTTCTTCTTGTTTTCTTTATTTCTCAGCAGGGACAGGACATGGGTTTTACAACCCTGCAGGCACCAGCTATGCTGCTTTGGTGCCAAAGCAAGTACTGACACTGAATACTGCCTTTTTTGCTCCTTTCCCTGCTCCCAGAACTGAGCATCCTGCTTCCTACCTAGCCTGCAGGTAAAGGACCCTCCATGGAGACATCATCTGCTTGAGCTGGGAGCTAAGCTGGCCTCTTGGCTGCTTTTTTTTTCCTCTTTCCCAGCTTGCATCAAACCAAGAGAAGTGCTCAATTACTATCAGTTTCTTGGCTCTGATGTTTGGGGGGCTTTCCTAAAGCTTTACAAGATCCCTGCAGCCCAAAGCAGCACATGCCCTGGCTTGTACTGGGGAAAGAGGGACGTTGTTTGGTCCACTGCTGCTGCTTTTTCTGATCATCATGTTCAGCAGGGAGGAAATCATATCATGGTTCCTGTGCTCCTGCTTTGAATTCAGATGAGGAGGTAAAGCTAAGGTTGGTCTCTCTCCTAAAGCTTTCTGCTCTAAGGCTTCATCTCAAAATGAGATGGAGGACTCCAGGCAGTATTGGCACCACTTCTCTGACTTCTCCAGCTCCAAGATACAGGTCCTGAGGCTCACAGCTTGCTTTGGTGTGTGGCTGGTTGTGTGTGGCAGTTGTAGCAGTCTTTCTTGCTGCTGCCTTACCAGAGAAGCATGCCATAGGGTTAGAAATCACAATGTAGTGCTGCTCAAGGCTGCCTTGGTACCATGAACACCTGCACATGATTGGCTCACTGTACCTGTTGCTGCAGCTCCAGCTGTTCCCAGGGTTAGGCACTGCTGCTGTGTGAGGGGCAGCATGGCTGCAGGCATTGCAGATTGCAGTTTATACCTCTCTCATTTTACTTCTTGTTTATGGCAGACAGCGCTGCTTGTTGTAAAACCCCAGAGAAAGCTGCAGAAAAAACGAGCTGGGAAGTGGCATGTGAAAGGCAGATGGAGCCTTGCTCATGCCAAATTGTGCCAGTTTGGGTGGAGCCCTGAAGGAGCAAATGCCATTTTAGTCAGGAGTTCCTCACCAGGTGAGGATTTTAGGGGTTAGGCAGTCTCTGATGCCTACAGAGAGGAGGGAGAGGCTTGTGAGGAGTCTCCTCTGACTTGGAGGTGGATAATGTGCCATTCAGGATGGAGATGACAGGTGCCTTGCTCACAGACACAGAGCCCAAAAACCACACTAGGCATCATCGTCCCTGTGTGCCAGGAATGAAAGCTAAGATGTGTCAGGCTGCTTTCTGGGAAAAGGGCTTGGTCGTTCCAGTCTTTGCTGTGAAATAGTCCCCCAGCTGCCTGGCACCCAGTCTGAAAGTGGAGACACCCCCACCAGCCCCATTCCTTGAAGGGAAGGATGGGTGTGGGAAAACAAATACCATTCCAAACATGTGGTTGGGCACTTGGATTGCCTTCCTTTGCTTTCTCAGCCTTCAGCACGGCATTTTTGTGGAGAAACACCGCTGGCATTCCTCGTACAAGATGCTATTGTTGCAGTAAATATTTTGTGCTTGTTTTTAAATAAACTCCGGGGCAGAGTCCTGCTCTGCTGCCTCCCAGGAGAGGCTGTGGTGCTCTGGCCCTCGGTAACAAAAGGCAACTCCATAACAGCTGCTTGTTTGTGCCTGGGAATGAAGCTGGCCTTTATTCCAGAAGCCTTCCAGGGCTTTTTTTGTGGTTTGCCAAGCTCAGGCCAGCCGTGCTGCCCTCTCCCCTGCCTGGCTGTGCGTTCTGCTGCTCCCACCGCACCGGCCGCATCTGCCGGGCTCCGGTCAGGAAGCTGCACGTGGTGCACATCTTCTGCCCTCCCCTCCTTTCCTTCTTGCTGTTTCCTCACTTGATAGTGGTGCTGGCTCTGATGAGGAGCTGGTGAAGTCTCCTCTCTGATGAGAGGAAAGGGGAAGGTGCTTGACAGTTCAAGGTCTGCGCAGCCTGCTGGGGTGGGAGTTCAGCAGGTCAGGATTGGTTTTGGTTTTTTTTAAGCTGCCAGAAATCCCAGCAAAAAGCAAGTACAGAGGTCACTGGAAAACTTTTCTAAAACAGCAAATGTCTGTGTTTCCTCTTAGTCTCCTCCATCAGTTGAGGGTCTCACTGGGCTTTCATTTACTAGTTTTCAGAGCAAAACTTGCCTAGCCACCAGTGACGTTTCCCGATGATCTCAGTATCAGAAAAAATATCTTTTACAGTGACAGCAATCATTCACTGGAAAAACCTCCCCAGAGACACAATAGAGTCCCTGTCACTGAAGGTTTTCAAGATACAATTGGGCAGGGTCCTGCATAGTCTCTCCTAAGGTTCCCAGTCTCATGAAAGGTTGGACCAGGTGATCATTTGAAGTCGCTTCAACCTGGGCTGCTCAAGACTGTGATCTCCTGGCAATATTTGTTCAGCCCAGAAGGTGCCTTCAGCGCTTATTTTGAAAAAACTGAGAACAAAACCTTCTGTCTGTGGTGACCTGGTTGTTGGGGTCCCAGCATCATGCTGCTTGGTCTTCAAATGTGCTGCATCTGTACTGGGCTGGTTAGCATGATTTGCCTCTAGCACAGCTTTGTCTTCTCTCTACTGTCCTAATGGGAGAAGAAGTCAGAAACTGCTGCACTTGGGGATGAGGAAAGTTGATTTTCTGACTTGTGATGAATACTAGTCAGTTGAATTACACAGCATGTAAAACAGAAAAATCTGCTATGGTTTGGGTTGAAAATCCAAGCCAGCAGCTTCACTGGTACAAGCTGGAGTGGCAAGGACTGATTCCTGGGTGTCAGCAGCTTCTGGTGACAGCGAGCAGAGTGTTTTTTGGGACGCCACTACTGGTATGTCGTTCCTTGTGAGACAGCAGTTCTGCAGTGTCTGACAGTCTCCATCAGTCTCTCTGGGTTTGGCAGGTGTCCAGCAGACAGCCTTCAGTGTACAGGGTTTATTAATGCCTTCCCACACCCCCAAGCCCTTTGGGGCCCCTCTGTCCTGCACACAGCCCAGCCCACTGTTTGCCATGCTGTCTCCCTGCCCAGCTGCTCCATCTCATGTTATCTCAGCCACCGGGACAGACCCAGGCAGCCCTACAGAGCTTCATCTGCTGGCCTGTCCTTTCCAAGAAACCCTCCTGGGAGATTCCTTCTGCTTGTTTTTCCTTTCTTTGCACACCTTCACCCAAGGAGGTGTCTCATCCCCACCTGGGGAGCCTTGTGCCTGTTGTTGTGGCTGCTGGGCGCTGCTGGAACCCCTTCAGAGCCCCTCAGGAGGTGCCACTCGTGCCTCCGCGCCCTTTGCTGACAGCGTTACCGCAAGGATGTCGGTGTCTCCGGCCACAGCTCCCTCAGGTTCTGTGAAAGGGGCCTTCCTGCGGGGTCAGCCTGCTCCATTGTGGCACTTCCCTTGCAGCTGGCTTCCTCCCTCCTGCAGTGCCTAAAAATAGTGAGCACGGTGCTGCTGAGAAACACCGGAGAGTGCCGGAGCCGCTGGGGTGGCGTTTCCGCCGCCGCCACTCGCCAAGCCTGCCCTTGCGTTGGGCTTGTGCTCTGGGTGTGCTGCTGGTGATTTCTCTTTCAAAGGGGGAAGAAGTGGGAGCCAAAGCCCAGCCTTTACCAAGTTTGAAGAATCTGTAAGGGAACGTTAAAAAAATAGAGACCGTTATTGTGTATTTGGTGTTTTAGAGAAGAGTTTGCTTCACTTGACTCTGCGCTCAGTGCCTGGCCTTTAGACTTTGCACTTTAATTATCAGAAGATTGTTTAAAAGCTACAGAGATAAGAAAAAACGTTAAACATGACAAACATGTACAAACAGTTTTAATCTTGAGCTCTGTTTATATGTTATGGCTGTTCCTAAGGAAGAGCTGACAGTCTGATTAATAACTATAAAACATTTTCACTCATAGCAGAAGAAAACATTTCATTGAAGGAATGTGTCTCCCAAGCACAAGTAAGATTCACTGTGTTGCTGTTACATCTGGGATGTCCCATGTTCATTTATCCTCATCGTGGTTTTTTTTTTCCTTTGCTGTCCATTAGAAATAGTGACTGCAGCCTTACCTGCTTTGTAATTTTTTGCATGTATCAAATTACTTTTGAACGAGAAATAAGAGTAGTGTAACCACAATACTTGAGAATATTAGTAACCAAAAATGCATTAAATATAAGGACACACCAGTAGAAAGCTGTGTCAAATTTAACTGAGCTGGTAGTGTTTGGCTGAGTAATCACTATGGCTTCACCAGTCTCGTGGTTGGTGAGACCATGGTGATTACTCACGGCAGCAGACTTGGGCCTTGAGCTAAGCTCTTGTTTCCTGAATGAATAAACTCTTATTCCTGTGTTTTCTGAACCACTCCCAATGCCTCATTTCAAGCTTTGAACTAGTTATGGTGCAAGTTGCCTGTGCAAATTCAGTAAGTCAAGGTAAAAAATGTTGTATTCCCTGTGGAAGAACCTATAACAAAGAAACCCACCAGATTTTAAGTGAGATGCTTAAGCAGTACTTTCCCCTTGGTTTTGTGGTTCATCTGCCTTTAAAATGTTAGCTAGATAAATATTTGTATGTTTAATATAAATAAGCCATGTGCCCTACTGTTTATTTTACAGGATATGCTAACTAATCATTTACATCTCTCCTTAAATATTTAAAACAGCATGCCAGAGGAACTTCCCTGCTACAGCTCTGAGGATGCTGTAGAGCCCCTATCTTGCCTCCTACATCCTTTGCCTGGTGCCACTCTCAGCATTTCCTCTCATTTCAGAAGTGATGGAGTTATTAAAGCTCCAGTGTTGGCAGCTTCAAACACTTTGAGACCCAACTCATGTACACGTTGTGTTCTGCTGTGTCTGCTGCCACCTCTGCTCACACCTCCTCAGCCTGAATTCTGCACACCCAGGAGCCAGAATGTCCAGCCAGGCGCGAGGGTTCTGATGGACAAAGCTGTGCAGTAACGTGTGTGTCTCTCACTTTGCCTTGCAGGAATCTACATCCTGATTGCAGTCGGGGCTGTCATGATGTTCGTGGGATTCCTGGGATGCTACGGAGCTATTCAGGAGTCTCAGTGTCTTCTGGGAACGGTAAGAGACACGGAGCTTTGGAAGTCACTTGGCACCCTGATTTCCCTGCTGGATGGCACGTGGCTGTGCTTCCCTTGCTGGGGGCTTTTCCAGCAAGCAGGGCTGGAAGGATGTGTGAGCATAGAGGGCTCTTAGAGACTCTTTTTCTGTTATATATGAACCCCTGCCTTGCTTTTATCCCCCATGGTCTGGCTGTCTTACCAAGCACCCACTAAACCCTCTTTCTTACCTGGTGTCACCTACAGCATCCCCTCTCTGTTTCAAGGCTGCCTGTAGCAATTCTAGTTCTTTTAAGGAATCATCTACTATTTTTATCTGTTTGGACAAGGAAACAGCAAAGACTTTCCATAATTTCTTAGTGAGAACATCTAGGTACATCCTGGAAAATCCATTACTGAAGTGCTTCAGGCGTCCTTGATGTGAGGCAGCAGCTCAGGATTCCTGGCACAGGATGAGCTTAATTGGATAAACTGTAGCTACACCAAAAGCCTTTACCTTGGGAGAAGGGGAGACCCATTTATTTAAAGCAAGTTCTCACATGTGGTTCAGTTTAAACTTGATGCATAAAAAACAAAACTGGAAGAGTAAAAACATAATTTTTTTTATATATATATATTTTTAATTCAGATGACTTTCCAGCACTTGGCTTCATTGGGCTGGAGGATTCTTGGTGCCGGTGTAGCAGCTCTCATGGGTGTGGGCTCAGCTGGGACAGAGGGAAAGGGAGCTGCTTCCCCTCACTCTTGCAGATAATTTCACCTCTGGTTGCTGCTGATTCCCAAGAATAAGGGGATGCTTTTCCCCAGTGTTGATAAAGCACTTCTGAACGTAGTGGTTGGGAGCTCCAGGAGGAGTTTGCAGGCATTATCCTGACTGCTGGGAACACAAGGAGCCTGCACACAAATGTGACAGGGCTTGTATGTGACAGGGCTTGCTGGAGCACAGTCTGGCAGCTTTGGACTTCGGTTTTGTTAATGCAGTTGATTACAGACCCTGAACTACCCCTCACTCCCTCCTGAAGTTAGAGGATTAGAAGGGCAGATGGTCCAACGTACCCGAGGTCTGACAGGGAAACCGGCTGCTCTGGCTGAAATTAGCAGCTCTAGCTGCTGTGCACTGCCTTTGTTTGCTCACACCTTGGCTTGCCAAGAAAAGTCTGGAGATGCCCCATGAGGATGCTTTCCGCTGGCCAAGGCTCCCACTGTGTTCCAAGGACATTTCCAGGGAGCATCCTCAGGGTGTTTTAGGGAAGCAGCCATGCTCCCCATACCTCCACCTAGCTGAGGGACTGACTCTGGGCTTACTGCAAAAGGGAAAAGTATCAGGAAGCTCCATGCTATTAAAATCCTATGCCAAAGGTGGCATGGAAGCTGAGCAGTAAGACCCATGGAAGACAGGAGTGAGCCACATGGCACTGGGGCAGGCTCTGCTCCCTGGAAAGGGGCTGGGATACAGCCAGCTGCCTGGCCATGAGCACCACTATGTTCCCACAGCATCAAGCTGCATCTCCTGGTGTTTGCAGCCAACTTACAGAACTGAATCCACAGGGAGTTGTACCTCCAAGTCTGGGATAAATGAACCATCCTTCACTGAAGGGTGACCCCTGCAAGAGTGGGCCCTAGTGCTTATCCAGACTTACAGTGGCATTGCACGCAGAGTTTAGGGTGATGTGAGTCCTTGGGAGGATGTGGGACCTAGTCCTTCAAAGGTGTTCCTGCAGAATTAGGCATAGATAGATGTTTACATAGGAGTTGATTGTTCAGGAACTGGACAAGGATGTTGGGAGTCCTTTCCTGCTGTCAGGTTAATAGTCTTGTTTCAATTTTGCTGATAACCCTTTTCTTTTGCATGTGAGAGCTAGGTCATAGCATCATTTTGGAAACTCCTGTTTTCTCTGTTGTTGGAGAAAATGTCCTGAATGTTTTTTGAGCAGAGACTGCTCAGGAGGCAGCAGGAGCTGTTTTCCCACCCTATACTCTAATTTTGTCTTTCCTTGACTGCATTCACCTCTTATGCTTCTTGACTTCCATGGCAACTTCTCCCACTTTGGGGCTTTTCCCAGGAAGAAGTCACTGAGAGATGTCACAGAGTTGAAGTTGGCTGCATATGGAGCATTCCTCTCTGTGCCTTCTCATGTGACCCTGATGTATGAGTTTACAGCTTCCCAGTCCAACTGACCAACCATCACAATGTGTTCCTGCATTCTGAACAAAAAGGGGGGATGGCAGGGAGGACTGCTGGAATTGCACAAACAGGGTGGGACTGTGGGAAAACGTCAGTGTTAGTATTTATGCAAAAAACTGCAGTAGCCTTGCAGGGCTGTGGATGCCAGAGAGCTGGCCATAAATCACACCCTGACACCCCTAGCTCCTCAGCAGCTGAAATGTGCTTTTAACCCTGCACTGGCAATTCCAGTCTTCGGTGTCGCTATGACCTCGCGTTAGAAAGACAAGACATACTTTTATTCATGCAGTGAAAAGAGGTATTGGTTCATTTTCACATCCCATTATACAGTTTTACAAACATACTGTGCCTATTTCTAATCAATCAGTAACTAGTTGTTATCCTGTTGGATGGGTCAGTTCACCAGAGGTGTCTACATGCTGGCTAGCGTCTCTTGTTTGCTTATTTCTCTTCAACGAATCTGGACAGTTTACACAGGTGCTGTTAACAGTCACAGTCCTAGGATTCTTTCTCCAGGAAATAAGCTGTTTTCCACCATTACAGGATTCCATTCTCAGGAAAGGCTGACAGGTTTTCTCACGGGTACACATGCTCAGGTTAGAGTCCAGTCGGTGAAGCCTTATAGGCCTGCTGTTCAGCCACCACACCTTGGAGCATTTTTGGCAGAGCAGAAACCTCTTCTGGATGGTCCTGCAGGTGCATGAAGTGGAGCAATGTATCTTGTGGTACACAGGGCATCTTCATCGCTGCTCAACAATGTGTGTGATGAGTTACAGGAAAATGTGTTTGGGCTCAGTACATGTAAGAGACAGAAAATAGTTTGAAGTCAGATGACATTTTGCTCTGATGTGTCAGTGGAAGTGCTGTGCCGCACTTCTCCCCACCTAATTGTTGCAGCTATGTTAAGGATCTCTCTCTTGATTTGTCTTTGCAGTTCTTCACTTGCCTGGTGATCCTGTTTGCCTGCGAAGTTGCGGCTGGAATTTGGGGTTTTGTCAACAAAGACCAAGTAAGACTCTAAAACCTGTGTTTGTGGGACTGGGAGGCTGGGGCAGAACTGCAGCAGATCCCAGCATGAGCTGTTTTGCTCACAAACTGCTCCCAGACTGAGTAACGGGGACTTGGACTGGAGTGAGGTGTGACCTGGCCAGGCCACCTCAGTCCTCTTGGCCAGGCTGATGAACTTTAAATGTGAGCACTTGACAGTAGCAGCTGCCCCTTAGGGTATGTAGTGCTGTGTCTCAAATAAAAATAGCCTGTCTCCTTGGGTCTCCTCCCTGCTGCCACGCTGTCAGTCACAGAGGGAGTCGATTTATGCATGAAGTTGTGAAGGAAAGCCATCTGCAAGTCCTCAGTGCCAGAGAACAAAGAGTAGTGCCAAAGGGCGGGAATGAGTACAGGGAGAGCCTGCATTAACGGGATGGCTTGGTGCTTCCTGCTCTTCTCCAGTATCACATAACCTGCTTCAGGCCATTTGTCTGCCAGCACTGGGCTTGCTGTGATCCATATGCTGTGCACATATGAGGGGTGCAAGCCCTGTGTCTGTCCCAGGCACCCTGCTAGGGACTGCTCAGATAAGGTGTGCTGGCTGGAGGAGCTGAACTGAAGGGTGGAAGTGAAAATTGCAGCTTTTCAACTTGTGTTTCTGCTCACTTTCCCTTCACTATGTCACATGTGCTCACACACACACAGGTTTGGTGTCGAAATGCAGAACTGCCTGTGCATGGGCACCAGGGCTGGGCTGCACCAAGCTGCAGGCTGGGTGCTGGTCACTGGGCTCAGGGGTTTGGAGGACAGAAGGGGACTGCTTGTGCTCAAAGCCAAGGTTGGACTCTGGCAGAGCAGAAAAATTTGTTTACTTTCCTAAGAGATGTTAGCCAGCTGTGTAAGTAGGTGCTGGCCTGCTCAGCTTTCTCATGCATGTGAGCACTGGCTTGGGCTGGCCTGAATGGGAACACCCTTGTAGTCATTCAGGAGAGAGCATGACTTCACTGGAATAAACTCTTCTGTGGCTAAACATATTATTATGCAGGCAGGGTGCTGTTTCCTAGCAACTTTAGTGAACTAATTAACCTTTGCAGAGGGGCTGTGCCTCCTGCAGATGTTAGTTTGTGAATCCTGAAGAGTCCAAGATGTGCAACTGCAGCTGACAGCAAAAAAAAAGGGAAGGCTGGGTAAGGAAAGACCCCACGGCTGTTGTCCCATCCTGGGGAGAAAGCACTTGGCCACTAGAGCATAAAGCTGAGAAATGTAGGATTTCCCAATACAGAAGTGATGACCTCAGCCCCTAAAATTAATTTTGCAGTTTAAAATGAAGGGTGGCAGTCTGTTGGCATCAGCTAGTTTTGCAGCCTTGATGATGAATGGGCTATTTTGAAGTCTCTGCTCACAAGGCAATCTTGCTTCTCCCTGCCTTTGTTGGGAGCAGCACAGCCTGGGAGGGAAGCACTGAATGATTCCAGCCACTGAGAGATGCTTCCAGAAGGGACACTTTTTCACAAAGCTGAAGGCAGTCTCTCCCTCAGCTTGCCTTCTTGGAGATGCTGTAGATTCAGAAAGCAGAGGCAATAAATAGATTTTTTTTATTTTTTAATTTTTTTTATGTACCAGAATAAAATGGTTTGGTTGGAGAATATCATCCTCCAAAGCAAACTTTTTTGAGTAGTGATGGAGGAGTTCTGGGAAAATTGACTGAAATCATGCATCATCTTGCTGCAGTTTCTTTTTTCATATGCTAATCCAGCCTGTGCTGCCAAGAGCAGATGTTCTAGAAAGCATTTTCCCTTTCTTGCTTTTATGTTTTTCTTTTGCTTCTCTTGCATGGCCTTCTTTCATCTCTCTCTCTCACAAATTTTTGAAGGGTGTTAGAGGAGAAGTCACAAGGCCAGTTCCCCTAAAAGTTAGGAGATTTTTGCCCTGTGGATCAGGCCTTCATGGGTGCCTGCAGTTCCCCAGCCGGGTGGCAGGGTTAGAGTATGGATGAGAGGTGTCTCACATAACCACTTACAGGGCAGCATTGTCCATGGGGACCCAGCCAGGGTTTTAAATCCATCTAAATGCACCTAAGCTTCCTGACCCAAGTGAGCTGCCTCACGAGGCTTTAGTGTGCAATCTCCCAAATTCCTGCCATCCACTCTGAGCCATTCAGTAAGCTGAGGTGCCCAACTTTACAGATAGACTTGCCTGTGCACCCCACCTCCTCCTGGCTTTTCCAGCACGTCCAGCCTCTGCAGCCTCAGTGGGAAATGTGTTGCCTGCCTGCTTTGTCTATGTGTGGTTCAAAATGAGGCGTTTCTGCATTCCTGAGCCCAGCAGCTCATCCACGTGGGCTGAAGGCTATCTCAACTTGTGGCTCACCCTCCAGCCTTGGCTGTCTTTATCTCCTAGACAGAACCTGTGGAGCCAGTGGATAGTGTTGGCTGGAATCTGCTGGCCGGTGGATGAGGTTCTTAATATTTGTGACAGCTGAGGAGGCTGGAGCCTTATGAAAGACAGGCCTTTTTTCATGTGCAAACAAATGGAGTCCAAATCTATTAAAAAACTGCTCATCTTACTCCAAGTGCCATTAGAGAGAACCTGTACTTCAGGCACATCTGCTGGATAGGTTTTCTCCTCCTCCTCCTCCTCCTCTGGCTGAAAGGGAGTTTTTCCTGTCTTTCCTAGATAGCCAAAGACGTGAAGCAGTTCTACGATCAAGCGCTTCAACAAGCGCTCATGGGAGAATCAGATGCAAACAATGCCAAAGCTGTAGTGAAGACCTTCCATGAAACGGTAAGATGGTGGTGTTTGTGCTGAAGAATTAATAATGGAGGTCAGGAAAATGGATGGGAAATCTAAAGCAGAAGATGTTACATGCAGGTCTTAGCCTGTCAAGTTTGCTGTTCTTACATGTTAAGAAGAATTGTGCTCTCCTCAATATTCTCTCCATCATATGGTGCTGGGAAGTCTGGACCAAACTCTGATTAAGTTTTCTTTCATTTACCTCAGCACCCCTGATTTAAGTAAAATTCAGTGGAAGAAGAATGTAGCTTTTGAGGAATTAATCCTGATACTTGGTCCATTCAACAGGAAACAAAATCCCTGGAGAGAGCTGGGTTCACTCTCCTCCAGCATATCTATGCCCAATCTGTCTGGGACTATTGTAGGAAGCAGCTGCATTGCATGGAAAGAAAAAAGTTAGTTTGGTGACTTACTTCCCACCCTTGTTTCCCCCTCCAAGATGCCTCCTCAATCTTGGGTGGCTTCAAGGATGTGTAATTGTGGGAAGAACATTGCATAAGTGTTTGCTGTCTGCTAATGTTGGCTTTCCATCATTTATTGTTTCCTCTCTCCATGTAGCTGGACTGCTGTGGTTCCGATATTTTAACAGCGACTTTCACTCCTTTGTGGAAGGATGAGCTCTGCCGAAAGGATGCCCTGAAAAGCCTTTTTGAGGTAGGCACAGCAGCTCTTTAGTCAGCACAGCTGCTTCAGGAAACCTTGGCTGCCAAGGAAATTTGGGGATTTATTGAGAAATAGATAAAGGGTAGAGATTTCATTTATTTGGGGATGGTGTATGCTGTTCCTGCTTGAGGAGACTGACAGGTGCAGAGGGATGAAGTCTGGTTGGAAGTCCTGGGGACATAACTGGGACCAGGGGGAAGCTGACCTGCCTTTCTTGGTGCTGGGGGTGGGTGAGAGGAAAGCAGGCTGTCTGACTGGTGTGCCTCTCTGCCTCAGAACACGAACTGCCACAAAAAAATCGATGAGCTCTTCTCCGGGAAGCTCTACCTGATCGGTATCGCTGCTGTCGTGGTTGCTGTGATCATGGTAAGTGTGGAAGCCTGGTGGGACAGGGAAAAGCCACTTTGGGGCACCCTGGTCCTCTTCTGGTCTGGCTCTACCCCTCTCCTCTGGATGCCTTTGCAACTCTGCATGCAGCACCAGCCCTATGCACCACAGAGCTCTGGAACATGGCAATACCAAGGGCTCATCATCCCTCTGAGGAGTCAAGATGTTAGGAGAGGCACCGGCAAGCTCAGTGGAGCAGGAGCACCTGCAAGCCCAGCCAAAAGAGCAGAGCACCACTGAAACCTCCTCTAAAACCACTTGTTCTATAGGCTGCCGTGCTTTGTTGCTGGGGTCTGCAGTGGGAAGGGATTTGCTTGCTTTGCTTCGTTGGGTTTGCTCCCCAGTGAGGGCTGAGTGCTGTGGGGGTGTAACATGGCAACTGTGCAAAGGTTGGGCTGTAGTGCTGGAGGGATCTCGAGGCATTTGCTGTGTAGCTGGCAGCCAAAAAGGTCGTCAGGTACCACCACTGCTGCCAATGAGAGACAGAAGGACAGCACCTTATCTCAAATAGGCCAATTCCATATGAAAACAGCAACAAAGACATAGCATCCCTGCCCTTACCTCTGGCATGAGAGTATTAATGTGGAGTGGAATGTTGCATACAGGTAAAACCTTATAAAAGAAAGGCCTTATAAAATCAGGCCTTGCTCATCTGAATTAACAGCTAGCATGTTAAGTTCCTATGAGAAAGAATCATGAGAATAAAAATCAGTTTGCACAACAATGTATTCTTGTAAGAAAGCTGTTTGTATCTGTGAAAAACAAAGTCTATCCCATGAGAATACATAAAGAAAAAGTGTAAGCACCTGTGTAAAGATTCTTAGCATGTACACACACAAGCACCTTCTAACCAATGAATTGAGTGGCAAGAGAGTTACTAAGTAATAGGAGTTAAACATGAGGTCTTTGAAAACTATATAAAAGTGGGATGTAACATTAAAGTGGGGCTTTTGCCACTTTGAAGTGTTATGCCCGTTGTTATTCGCCAGTAGTATTACAGTGGGGGACCTTGGGCTGGGGGGAGCTCCTGCATCATACTTGTTGCCTCACTGGTGCCCCTGTGTCTTTCTACAGATCTTTGAGATGATCCTGAGCATGGTGCTGTGCTGTGGCATAAGGAACAGCTCCGTCTACTGAGCCGTGAGAGCCGGGCAGGGGAAGGGGGGAGCAGGGCGGACGGCGCTAGAGGGGACCCCAAGTGCCACCGAGTGACCAGGAGACATTTCAACAACAGACAAAGAAAATTATGTATATAAATGCTTCCAATATTACCATACCATACTTATCATTTTTATTTTGAAGTACTTTTTTTTTAAATAAATAAAACTTTCCCGTATCTTTGTGGCTGAGTTAGTTACACATCAGTTTTGTGTGATGGGAAAGCTGCTGTAGCAGGAGATCAAGTCCTTCCTCCCCCTTCCCCATCCCCAGTAACTCAGAAGTAACACTGGTGGAAGATGTGCAGAGGAGAAGGGTGCAGCCTGGTCTCAGAAAACTTTGCCTTGGTTTTACCAACTTTTTTAATTGGATGCTGAAGCAGAATTTAGTATTCTTGTTAATTTGTAGTCATGTTTTCTAACCATCACCCCAGCTCCCTGGTGTTTCCAAGCTGTCCGTAGGGAAGCCTGGCTGACTGTCCAAAGCCTGGGAGAGAGGGGAAAGGATACAGCCTCTATTGCATGGGTGCAATGTATCCCAGGGGAAACAGGCATTTGTTCCTCTCCAGCCTGTGTTCATTGCTAGGTCAGTCCTTAACAGAAGTCATGCTGAAACATTTTTACTCTCTAATGAGTAAAAATGTTTTTTGGTTTTCTGATTTTTTTTTTCCTTGGGGCTATAACTTTATAAATTGGTTCAGTTCCATTGATTGATTGCATTAAAAGGTCAGTGGCTGGGGATGAATTTTAGTCCCAGTTTTTCAAATATAACGAACTGAAAATTGAATTACTTTTTTAATGTCCTTCAGTGTTTCATTATAGACATATGTTTCAAGGAGAATCTAGTTCTATATCAAGTTTCCACTGTTAAGCTAATGCTCACATAGAAATGGTATTGGCAAAAGAAGAAAACATTAAAAAAAAGTCCTTGACTTTAGAAATTGTGCTTTTATGTGCTGCAGGATGATGCTTGGGTGTTCCCAGCCATATGCGTACATGCTTTAAATTTCATCTTTGCATCACTCTCTTGTTCAGTGAAATTATTCTTAATTACAGCATTTTGTCACACACTGTAATATTGCTCAGAAATTGTCATAATCTGATAATGAGAAAAAAGGTTATTTTTAAGATTTCCAGTTATATTAACAACAGATCAGCTTATAAAATCAAGGTAATTTAGCATGTTAGATCGCACCAGTTGAAACACATTCTTGTGATCTGGTAACTTTGGTTATCACTTTGATGTCTGTGGCTTCTTTTATATGCCACTCTGTCACCATGTAGATAGAGGGGGAGAGTGACCCAGGAGCTATGTAATAAAATCAGAGTGTCACTAAAAAGATGATCTATATGTATAGTTCTATAGATATATATTTTTAAGCAAAGCCTTTTCCTTAGCCGTATGGGCGCTTGAGCTGGAAATTATAGTATCTGTCAGCTCTTTTGCCACCTTGAAGCAGGTAAGGGGAGGAGTTTAAATTAGTGATCACTTTCCCCGGTTCAGGAATATTTCTGTTTCTTAAAGAATTTCACTCTCCCCCTTTGTCACAACAAAGAGCTTCAGATCTGATAGGGAGGGAGACCTGTGATCATCAATCATTTTAAATCAGTACCTTGTCCACTGCCGGTGGCTGTCAAGGCTGTTGCCACTACAGGATAGAAAATTCCTGCACTGGGACAAATTGATCCATTCAGAAGTTTTTCTTCCCTTTTACTCCCCCCTTTCCTCTTCCTGCCTTTTAGTATATAGGGCCTTTAAAAAGTATATAGGTAAATATATAGAGATATATATATATATATATATCAAGTTGTGCTGGGTAAAGAGGAGGAAGTGCTTCAACAAATCTTCATATTAAAGGGTTGGACAAGAAAAGATTCAGCCTTAGAAATAGCCTTAAAGCAACACTGCCCTGAATGTCCATGTTGTGCACATTGAGAATGAGAGGAGGTTTTGCATTAGGTAGCCCCTTCCCCTGCTCCCCAGCGTAGCTCCTTCAGGTCATCTCTGTTATGTGGCCATATATGTATGCATCATCCAAGCATGTGTGTTTACATCTATGTGCATCAGGATTGTCAGCATACAGAATGGATGTGTAACTTGCCACCTTTTTTGTTGACTGTTGGTAAATGTGTATAAATATGCCATTAAGCATTTCAATTCTGTTTTCTTTTCCTTATACCGTATTTTTGATATTGTTCAGTATTCAGTTGATGCTGCGTACATAGCTGGAGCTCTGTTTGAAGATAGACTGGGTCTCGATGCAGGTCATGTGTGTCCTCAGACATTGTACTTTAAGGGTTTGAGTTGTCCCAGGCAGGAGCAATTGGGAGAAAGTGGTACTTGGAGACAGAATCTGAGAGCTGTGAGAGGAGGAAGAGCGGGAAGTTTGCTCAGACTGTCCCACAGGGGTTTCGCTTCACCCTCTGGCTCATTTCAGAGGTGGCTTGCCATTGTGGAGAGTTCCAGAAACAGCTTCTTGGGCCATCTCATGTTTCTGTGGATGCTGCAGGAAACGTGCTCAAGGAGGGGAACAGCTAGAGAAGGGTCGTGAGAGCAGGGACAGAAGGATGTTTGCAGAGAGGACAGTGCTTTCTTTAGTTACCAGCTGAGTCCCCACACTTGATGGGATGGTTCTCAGCTGGAGGAGTCAGCCCTGGGAGAACAGGGACAGAGAACAATCATGCTTAAGAACAATGAAGTAGTTGAGAAACCCTCTCTGAGAAAAACTACCCACTTTGGGTCTCCTGTGAAGCTGGACCTGAGTTAACACAAACTAGAAAGGGAGCTGTGAAGGGCTGAGGGGACTCACCCCATTGCAAGCCCTCAGGATCCAAAAGCCACAGGGCTCTTTTGCCAGTTGGTCAGTCCCAAAGCTGGCTGAGGTGAAGGGGGAAAACCCACTAGGCAGGACTCCTGCTCTGCCCCAGCCCCTCTCCTGCATACCTGCGCCTTTGTGTGTGCAGCGTGGCACCCTGTACTGCTCCTCTCCACGCCCCCAGGGAAGAAAAGGATGGAATTGCAGGCTGTAAATACAAACCCCTCCCTCTCCATAGAAGCATCCCTCCTGGAGCTAGTGGCAGCTGGGAAAATGGCTGTGAGCTGAGGTGGGGATGAGGAGTGTCAGCTGTCCAGGTCTGAGTTCAAAGACCGCATCGAAAGGTCAAACAGAGCCCCTGACAGCTTAACTGAATGCTTGGGATATTTTCATACTGTGGAGCATGCCACAAAGCAGTGTGTTTAACTTCTTTCTGCCTTTTTTTTTAAAGAAATGAAACAAAAATCAATTTAATAAACATTTCTCATAGTGTGCATAGTGTGATCAACTGCTGCAATTTTACAACCAGTTAACCTTAACACCAGGATGCTTTGTGAACCAGGCTTTGACAGCATGGGTTTTTACAGCCTCTGGGAGGGGGACTGCAGGCAGGCTGAGGATGCATCCGGACTGGTGCTGAGGGAAGGCATAAAGGTTGCTTGCCAGAAGTGGTGGCTGCTGCAGTTGTGCCCCCCCTCAAGGGAAGAGGGGCACAGCTGTAGGGGATCTAATGTGGATTGCAAAAAGAGTGACTGTGCTGAAATTTGGCCGGGGGAGGGGGAGGGTGTGGTGGCAGTCCTGCACACACTCCAGAGGCTCCTCCTAAAGTGACCAGAAATGGCTCAAAATGCCTTGTGCTGCCATCTGGATAGGGACTGGGCTGGTCTGCTTTCTGAGGATGGTCTGGTGATGCCACCATTGCTGCTCCCACCTGCCCCTCCGCACCATCAGGGGAAAGCCTGGCTGAGAGCAAGGTGGGAAGCCAAGTGCTGTGATCCCTCAGTTGCCTGCCTGCCCCTGCCCTGTCCTGGACTTTGTGCTGTGTTGGAATGTCCTGCGGTGGCTGCCAGCCATTGCCTGTGCTGGTACAGAGAGGGAGGGGATGCGGGGGGAGGGAGAGCAAGGAGGGACCACAACGGTGTGCAAAAAAAGGCAAGCCCTGCTCCCAGTGGCTGTGCCTGTGCTGTGAGATCATGCCCATCTGTTGTTCTTTCACTTGTTTACCTGAATGTTAATGGAGTCGGACATAATGACTTCTGGAAAGAAAAAAAAAGTGATATTTAAAAACAATAAACAAAAAAAGAAACAAAGTGATTCCCCCTTGTTAGTGGATTTTTAATGATGTGTTGTCAGATCTTGTTTTCTTCCATTCCTGTACTGATTTCTGCCATGTCTTCCAAGGGAACAGGCTTGTCTCATTCTTGTATTCAAGCAAAATTTGGTCTGCAGGGAAGACCGTCCTCAGCTGACCCTCTAGGTGGTTTCCCATGAATGTGATGCTCTTTGCTTCATGCCTTAAAACGTTTGGACTGTGACACTGCATTGTTGCTCCAGATGGATATAAAATTATACCAGCCCTCTGGTAAGGATTAAGCTGATGTGAGTCACTGTCAGACCCAGGCTGGTGTTTGAGGGGGAGAAACAATAGTGGAGACCTACTGGCAAAGCATAGCGTGTATTTGGCATCCAGGGTGTGTGCCTTGGAACCTCAGCCTGGAATTATAGCTGGATCTTAAACCTTCCACAGCTAAATGCAGTCCCCTCTGTTTGCACTTCAGGTCTGAGTATGAGCATTGATGTGCTTGAAACAGATGAGCTGAATATGATACTGGGAGAGGAGTGGGTAAGGCAGGCCCCTTTAGGGTTGTGTGGAGATATGGGTTATCCTTGGAAAACAGCAGTCCTGCCTTGTCGGAGCACGTGAGGCCACGTGGATAACTGACTGTCAGGGGAAGGGTGGTTGGAGTGCTTGCAGCTTGTTTGTGCTCAGAGTGCACAGATAACCCAGGCTTACACTTCTCTTTAGCATTTTTCTCCAGAGGTCTCAAGGACCTGGAAGGTCACTGGAGACCTTACTGTGGAATTCTGCTGCCTAGGAATGTGACTGGAATATTTTTTTTATTTCCTGTGAAACAAGATTTTTCAGGAATTAAAAATACAAGCATGAATTTTTCTAAACTAAACCATGCCAGGATTTTTTCCAGTGGAAATTATTTTCCTTCTCCCTCCCAAACTGGTTTATTTTTTTTGTTTTTAAAACCTCCTAGAGTGTTTCTAACTAAAAGCTTTGGAGGTATTTTTTGCTTTGGTGAGCTCTGTTTCGTAAGCTTTTTCTGGGCTGTTTGTTTTCTAAGTAGCAATGAGCCTAATTGTCTCATACTAAGACAGCTGTGATTAACATGCATAAATTGCTTATGCCATTCCCTAATCAGAGGTTGTCGAAGCTGTAACCAAGAGTTGCAGTATTCTCACAAGAGGGATAAATCCAGCCAGCTCTCCCATGCCAGAGCTGTTTATGGTGGAGGTTTCTCCAGAGGAAAGCACTGCTGGATGTGGCTGCACCCTTCTGTGCCTGCCAGCTCTGCTAGCCAGGCTCAGGGATGAAGGATGTGTTTAGTGGCTGTGCTCACATTCCTGCTCTGAACCACTGTTTCCTTTGCTGGGCATGGCAGCAACAGCCCTTCCAGTTAGGGCAGGAAAGAAGGTGACTATTTCAGCAATCTCATTCACTGTTGGGACTGTGGTAGGAACTGTGGCTGCACCAGGGAGTCAGCACCAGTGGAATTACAGCCCCGAGGGAGGAAACATCTGCCACCAGTGGGTGCTGAAGGGGAGAGGGAAACAACTACCTATCTGAGCAACTCTGGATTAAGTGGTAGACACAGGCAAGTCCCATAGGTACCACACTGTGCACCTGAACTAGGTAGAGGCTGCATATTTTTCCTGACCACTCCTCAGTTTCAGCCTGGGGAGCATCACATTGCCTTGCACAAGGCATGACCTAAGCAAAGGGACGCAGAAGTGCTGCTCAGTGCGACCCCTTCAGCTGACCTCTGGCAGCCTGATGCTTTCACTTCAGTGCTCAGGGACCTGGAGCAAACAGAAAACACCTCCCAGGTGCTGAAACTGCTGTAAACTGAAACCCAGGTTGTTTTCACACTTGCAGACACATTAGAGGGTATATAAACTTTGCAACTACTGTGGATTGCCTGGTGTTTCTCACTGGATTTAAATGACCCAGCTCAAGTGCCAACGGTTGCAACTAACACTTCTAATTACAGAATCACAGATAAGGCTTAATCACACCTTTTACTTTTTTTTTATTAGTTTATTTTTTAAGAGTTTCTTGGCCCTGCTTTGCTAGGGCATTCCCTCATGCCAGAACACAGCTTTGCTGACTACTGAGAGGTGTTGGTGTTGGGCCAGGCAAGATGGCGTGCACACAACACCCTGCCTGCTGGCTGCAAGCAAATCACTGAGATTTCCTCCAGCAAGGATTAATGCAAGGCTCAGTGTTGGTTGATGGAGCTCTCACAGGTCTTGTTGGAACAAGAGATCTGGGGAGTTTTAGGGTTTTGTGGGGTTTTTTGTTAATGTTAACTTCAAGGCCCCTCCGCTGGTTCCAGTGACCTTTTTCAGCCTTTCATTACATATTTTTTTAGTATCAGGCACTTTGGGGCAGGGATTGGAAAAAGCAGCAAGACTGGGAGAAGGGTTTTTCTTAGTGCAAATATTCTGTAGTTAAATCAAAATGAACAGACACCCCCAACTGTTTTTGTTTCTTTTTAAAAATTGGAGTAATTGCAGAGATTATTAATTTTTCTCACTAAAGGACTTCAGTTCCCTCCCACACATGCTATGTCTCTAACAAAAAAAGGGGTTGTGATGTCTCCCTGCAGGTCCTCTATAGGCTGGCAATATTATTATTGTGAAGAATAGAGTTGATAAAGACCTTCATAGCCTGCCTGCATTAAAACTCACTCCACAGGAGCTAATTTTATGTAGTTACCATAGGGGAAAATAGTACCAACATGGGTAAACAACACTGGAGTAAATCTAATCTGTGTGCAGGACCAAATGAAAGTATGAATTAAAACAGGTAAGCGAAGCTCAGTGTAGAATTCTGAAAACCCATCCCACAAGGGATTTCAAGGCCATTTGTAGGATTTCATTCTGGCAAATGGGAGAGAACAACTCATTTATTTCCCTCAGTCTGTACCAGTCTGGCTTGGTGTGACTGCTTTCTCCCAGCAAAGAAGGTTGTGGTGGCCATGACTCCACTTTTGCTTATTGCTTGGAGGAAAATATTTCTTTCCCACCCCATCTCCCCTCAAGAGCTCCAGCATCAGCTACATGTGGCCACATCTGAGTAACCTCCACACTCCTTCCAGATGCAGGAGATGTTGAAAAATGCATCTTGTTGCTCCATCTGGCTAGCAGGATCTGGGTGGCTGCTGGGGAATGGCCTGCTGCTATTAGCCATTAGGAGAGGGACCAGCAGTACCCCAGGCTCCAAGGGCAGGAGCAGCAGCAGAGCCTGCCAGAAACAGTTCCAGGATGGGGCCAAAGGACAGATTTATTTGCAGGAAAGGAAGATGAGGCGCCCATGATGGGACTGAGGCTGCTGTGCATTTTCACATGCCACCCCCACACACAGGGATGTACTGGTTTCCTGCAGACACATGGAGCCATCCTTCCAAATGAGCAGCTCCTTGGAGCCTGCACAATGGATACAGCCTGCTCATTTGGATGGTGGCCTGTGCTGCAGCTCAGTTCCACCTTCCAGCCCCCTCTTCAAGCCACCTCAGTTCAGGCCAGCAAGGGGAAAACACTTTACCATCTGCTGGTCTTCAGACTCTGACTCATTATTTTTATTTCAGCTGTCGCCAAGCAATAGCTAAAGTCCCAACACACCAGCATTTCCACTGCTGCAAGCTGCCTTGTCCTCAGCCACAGACAACGAGCAGCTCAGCCTCAGTTCTCTGCATGTGATACTAAATATCACAGATTCTATCACAGAATGGGCTGAGTTGGAAGGGATCCACAAGGATCATCAAGTCCAACTCTTAAGTAAATGGCCTGTATGGTGATCAAAGGCACAGCCTTGGGTTTTATTAGCATCATACTCTAACCAGTCGAGCTAATTTATTGAATAAAAAACGAGGAAGGAGGAAAAGGATACATTCAGGTTCCTTAGTCATCAATAAACACAATATCCAGGCAAAAAGTGAGAACTTGTAGCCTCTGGAAATGGAGATACGGGGCTTGTCCCTGAAGGCACCCCCATCCACAGGTGACAGAAACACTGGAGGAGGTGTTGCCCTGATCTAACAAAGAACCACAGTTCAAAACAAAACAGTGCCATTGACTGCACCAGTCTGTTGTACCTGTCTGTCTCCACTTTTACAGAAATGGGACATGCCATTGCTTACTCCTCATCCTTTTTTCTGCCTGCTCGTTATTAAGCTCAGACTCCTTCCACGCCAGACACAGTGTGTCACACAGCACTGGCAGCCCTTACCCAGGCTCACTCTTCCTTTCGTTTGCCCATTTACTGCTCTCTTCCTTTCCATTCTCGCTTACCTACTACAAGATTCATGTTTTCCTTTCCTCCCTCCATCTGGATACCCATTTGAATGCCTGTGACCATACTACCATATGCCTATACATAAAAAAAAACCAGGATCACCAAATGGGGAAACACCTCTAGAGCTGTTCTAAAACTACAGCATGACTCCAGCTATAGACAGAAGACAATTTGCAATAGCCTCATCACTGCTGCCAAGTGTATTCCGAACATAGACCTGGTGTCATAAATTACTGTAATTAGCAACACTCCAGCAGGCAGAAGTATGTGTTTAAAAACTGAGGATGCATATGAGGTGGCTGCAGTTTATGTTATGGGTGAGGTCCGGCTTGAAAGGAGCCACTGAAGCCTCAGCAGCCGCAACATTATCTGGCACAACCCCCCAGCACAGCAAATCCTTTTTCCTAAACACAGGGAAAACAAGCTGAATGCTGAAGCCTCTTGGGAAATGTATTTGCGCTGAAAATTTGAACCTTTTGCTGAAATAAGGGGAAAAACAAGAATCGAGCCTCTTTGGCCAGCACCAATAAAACATTTTCAGACAGAGTTCCACATTTTGACACACGCACAAGAAATGTTCTTCTGGGACGGAAAATGGAAACTTTTTTTAGTATTATTATTATTTGGATGGGTAGTGGTTTTATTCTTCATGTGACTTGGGGTTTTCTGGTTTGAGAATAAACACGTAAGAGAAAAAAAAAAAAATCGGATGTGTTTGTGGAGGCCAAGCCCTGCTTTTCCGATGAGAACAAAAGCTGTGACACGGGGTTTAATGTTTTCCCAGACTGCGACAGCGGAGGGCGGCGGTGAGGCCGTGCCTGCCCCCCACGGCCCCGGCGGCTCTCGGGGGAGCCCCGCACCGAGCCCCGCACCCGGCCTGGCCCCGGGCACCGAGCCCCGAGCACGGCCCCGCACAGGCTGCGAAATGTCGGCGCTGCGGAGCGCCCTGGGAGCTGTAGTCCCGCCGCTCAGCACCGCTTCAGCCCGCTCCCCGGCTCGCAAAATGTCCCCCGCCGAGGGAAGGCGGCCGCCTACAACTCCCAGGAGCCCCGAGGGAGGTGGGGCGGGGAGGGGCGGCAGGTGCCCGCCCTTTCCGTGCCGCACTCCCCGCCGGGAGTTGTGGTCCTGCCGCCGTTGTGGCCGCTCCGAGGAGCCCGGCACGGACTCGGTGTCCCGGCGCGCCGCGGGCCGTGGGCGGAGGGGCAGAGGTGGGAAAGGCGTCAAGGCCGGCAGCTGCTGTGGAAGGTGTCGGGGCTGTGCGGTGTCGGGGTACGGGGGCTCTCCTTTCCATTTTTCCCCTCCCTTCCCCGGCGGTTGGCGCTGTGTGCCGGGGCGGGTGGCGGTGCCCGCGGTGCAGGGCCGGCGAGGGCCGCGTGTGGCGCGGGCGGTTCGCATCCAGCAGCATCCCGGGCCGCGAAGGGCGCTGGGGCCGGGCCGACGGGCAGCACGGCTGGGGCTGCACCCTGAGCTTGCCCTCCGCGGGGCCGATGTTCCTTTCCCTGTTCCTCTTCCCTGTTCCTTGGAGCGGGGGCCTGTGGATCCCTGTCCCGAGGGATTGGGCGGGCTCTCGGCGCCGTGAGAGCAGGCCCGTGGTGTGCGGTGACTGATGTCTCCATCTCCTCGCAGGGGGCAGCAGGAAGACAGGCAGTCTGTTTGAGCAACAGCAGGATGGAGGAGCCCACTGGGAACCTTCCCATCCGGAGAGACATCCTCCTTTCCGAGTCGTGCTATGATCATGTCACCGTAACAAACCTGTGAGTGAGTCTGGTGTACTGTAAGGGCCAGCATGTTCGGCCACTTTGTTAAGGCTAAAACATCTCCTTAGGAGAAGAATTTCTTTCTGTGCCCTCAGCCAAGAGATGCCCATGATGAACACTTCTATTGCCATCTGAAAAGAACTATTTAATTTAATTATGCACTTCAAGGCCTTTTCTGAGTTGTAGTGTTACTTTTCCTGTGTTCCAAAACTAAGCAGAAGACTGTATCATTTTAAGATTTCCCGCTAGGGCTTACGTGGAGGGCAGTGTTTTCAAAAGCAGCTATCAGATCCTTTCTGTCAAAGACAGCCAGACTTGACATGGAACATAGCACTCCTCAGAAGGTTCTCTGTGTTTTATACTTCATGAAAATCTGACCCTAACTTTGAACATGACCTTTGTTTGAAAACAGAAGTCTGTGTTACCATTGTCTTTATACTTAGTAGCACTTAATATTTGCAGTGCATAAGCATTATTTTTGTATCTTTTTTAGCTGTATTTAATACTGCTTATTTAGTGCTGGCTTTCTGCACATGCAAATTACAGCTTGAATTTTTTTAAAACCTCTCTTCCATTCTACAGGATAAAGTTGGCAGTGTGAATTTGGAGACTGGGTAAATATAGTGGTGCTTGCCTTATTAGGCTGTGTGCTGTTCTTCTGCCAAAAATTCAGTAATATCTACAAACTTTTATACCACCATGACTTTGTGTCAGATTTAGAACCCAGTTCTGCAGCTTTGGATGATTCAGGGGGACAGAATTATTTTTAAAACTACATTTCCAGTATCTTGATGGAAATGTTTGTTTTCTAGGGTGGAAGTGCTGAGATCTTTGGTGGCTTTAACTGACCCTCAGGAGGGGAAGCTGACTCAGTCTCAAGAGAAAGTGAGTGACTAACAGACTTTCCATGTCTGTTTACTGCATCGTTTCAGAAGAGCCTATAATTAGGTAGTCAAGCTTATTCTAATAATATGTTAGAACTGTTTCCATAACTCACATGAGCTGAACCAAAATGTGTGTGTGCACCAGCTCTGCTTCCAATTGCCCAGGGTAGCTTGATCATCAACCACTTGAATTCACCTTCAAGCAGGTGGCACTGTCAGGTATTCCAGCTGCTCCTGAAAGTCAGGCTTCAAATCATGCTCTCATTTACTGACAAAGGGCCAGCTCTTGCAGGCCTGTGGTTGCAGCCTCTCCTCGTTTCCATGTGCGAGCATGGCATGTGTGATTCGTTTTCTTTATCCAATGGGATTGATTTCTTGAGCTGGCTCGTTTTCCTGGAATCTAGTAATGACTTGAGAGCATAGAGCCAAGGAAGGAGTGGAGCTTGTACTTTATGCCACATTAAAGCAGACTTGGAACAGTGTCCCTGATATTTTTGTGGATTTTCTGTCACTGATGGGGACCAGTGATAGTGTCCTTTGTAACGGGCAGAACATGATGACTGTTGGGACAGCAGGTACAGTGCTAATGCAATAAGGGTTGCACTGGCCAAATCAAAGTCTGAGAAATTGGATGTGTTTTTGTGGATTTTTACAGTGTGAATAAACACAGGGTGTAATATGCAGAGGTCATTGCTGTCTCTTGGAAGATGTATGAGACAGCTTTGGGGGATTCAGATAAACTCAAGCGCTTTATGTTCATCTTTTAGTAATTGGACCTGATATAACCTGTAATGAAATTCAGTAGCATTACTTTCAATTACTTCATATTCTTGTATTCAGTCTTCTGTAAATCTTTAATTTTAATGTGCATTCATTCCTTAAATAATGTTTTCATTTGAAGCAAAATTGCTTGGGAATCCCTGAAGCACAGCTAACTGTTATATTGCAGCTATAATTACTTTGCATGACACAGAATGATGGTCTTGTTCTTGGTTCTCATTTCACAGTTAAGTTTTTATGCTCCTTTGTATTCTAGGCACTAAACTCACTGAGCATTTGGAAAACTGTATTTAGAGTTGCTCCTGGGCCTACATCAAAGACCTCAGTGGACTGACAGCTCGAAGATGGGAGACCAGGAGGCAGGTGAGCCTTTTCTTGGGATAGTGGCTGATGGTGCCAGAGACTACGAAGGAGCTCTGCCCTCAGACACAGTGTCACTCAGCGATTCTGACTCTGATGACTTGGGGCTGCCGGGTGAAGCAGAAGTTGATACAATATCTCCTGAGGAGCCATCTGTAGATGAAGGGGATTTCAGATCAGGAGAGACACCCGACTCTTCAAACAGCAGTCACAGATCTCCTGTCCAGCCATTCCATCTGAAGGGCATGAGTTCTACGTTCTCTCTCCGTAGCCAGAGCATTTTTGATTGCCTGGAAGAGGCAGCCAAGCTGTCTGTGCCCTCGATGCCTGAAGATAATGTTGTTGATGGGAGGTTTAAGCGTCCATTGCCTCCGACCACAGTTTCAGGTAACATGGTCCCAGAAAACATGGGAAGGCAAGCCAGACCAGTGCAGGCTCCCAAAATCTCTCCTGCAGTGCCTGACTATGTGGCACACCCAGAGCGCTGGACCAAATACAGCCTAGAGGGAGTTTCTGAGTCCAGTGACAAGACTAACAGAGCAGTGGCCATGGAATTTCTAGATGGTTTGAAGAAAAGAGGGGAGCAACAGAGCTCGGCTACTCAAGATAGCTACACCCCATCCTTCAACCAGGACCCTTCCAGCTGTGGAGCTGGGAGGATTGTCTTCACCAAACCAACTAAAAGAGGTGTTGATGGACTGGAAAAGAAAACATCAACAGGGGAGGATGATAAGAAACAGATGAAGACAGATCTGAAAGGAAAACCTCTTAAGAAGACTGATGACTTGAGGGAAGAAGATAAGGTTGAGCTGGGGCACTTAGACAGCGACAGTGGAAAGGCAGCAGAGGAGGAGGAGGAGTGCATGATAGAGGGGGACCAGAGCACAGAATATAAACCTGATGCAAGGCTTAGTGGTGCAGGTGAAGAGCCATTGCTGGCAACAGTTGGATTCCACTGTAGTAAGAAGAAGAGCAGGAAAAATTTCCGACCTAAAGTAGATGATGAAGGGGAGGAGGAGGAGTCCTGAAGGATGAAGCACATTGGAGACATCTCAGGACTTGTCTTGTTCATTTTTTTTTCCTGGTCTGAAAACCACGTGATAGCTTTCTGTCCAACAGTTTGCATCATAGCCACCAAGAACTTTTTATATTGTTAGAAATTAAGCTACCCAAAATAAACTCCAGACTTTCTGTTTATGAAAACTTCACAGGCACAGGATAGTTGCATCCTGGTAGGAGGGAATAAAGTGTGCTTTGTTTGCTTGAACAGCTCCCTGGGTCTTGCTTTGGAGCTGAAATATCCAAAGAAACAGAAGTGTTAGCTAAAAGGCTGCAGGGCTTCCTAGTAACTCAGTTTTTGGAATTGTTCCCAAATCCTGTGGAATCCTAGAGAAAAGGTGATGAGCTCATTATGTAGAGATCTTTAAACAATGAAAATAAAACCTAGTCTTCCACTGGATGTGATTTCTCCTGGCTGTTCCCCAGGAAGGAAAACCCTTTAACTTTTTTGTTTAAAAACAGCCTTCTCTCATTGCCTTTGAAGGTGAAAGCTCAACAGTGCCCAGTTATGTGATGTGATAATCTGCACCTTTGTTTGTCCTTCCCAGGAGGTGCTGCTTCCATACTGATTCTGTATGTGGATTGGGTATTTGTGGGAATTTATACCAGAACTGGAGACTTTTTTGTTCTATGTGATACAATAAACTTTCAGTTGTAACTTGATTTCATCTCTGAACCACTCTGAGTAATGCAGCTGAAGGAGTTCTACCAAACTTTTTATTTGATTTCAAAACTGTCTTGAAAATCTTTTAAAGCATTACTCTAACTTTGCCATCTTGTTAACTTCTCCCTCAAGTCTTACAGATTCTAAACCTCATATTTTTAACATTTTCAATCATTTTACAATGTATAATCCCTTCATAGGATGAGTCATCTCATACAATGAATCACATTGTAAGGAATGTCAAATATACTAGGTTTTTTCCACAGTATTAATAAATTTAATAAATAAGGTTGAAAGATTAAATTCTTTGAAAGGTTACATGATTTGGAACTCAAATTAGTTCAGGTCAATTTGAACTGACATTTTTTTGTCAGTATTCTAAATGAACCAAGCCCAAGGGTAGTATTTATAACTGTGTAGTGAAAGATTAATTCTTAAGAGTTTGTGATGTTTCTTGGTAGATTGTGCTTGCTTAAATTCTGAAGGGTGTTTGATGAGGTGACTTCCTGTGGGGGGAGGTCCGTCTTAACAATAATTAGCTGGGAGGCCCAAATCACTTGGATTTTGTGTTTGAACAGTTACATCATTTGGCAGAAGAAGCAGAAAACAGTGTAAAAGGAGCAGCTGTGCTCCATTTTTCTAAACTCACCTTTTAGCTTTTAGAGCAGAATATATTTTCTCATGAAAATGTGCAGGTGGATGCACATTACTTAGTGGGTCGTGGTAAATACATTGCTTGTTCCAGTGCATGGGAGTGGACACACTCAGCAAGTCCAAATGCATAGAATTTGGGTTCCAGTGGATAGTTGGCATGCTGATCACAATGAAAATAGTAGCCATTTCAAAGTGAAAGCTGCTCCAAGACCAGGGAATGCTGATTGTGAGATATGTTATTTCTTAACAAAAAAATGCAGCTCAGTAGTACACACTTACTGGGTTTATGAGTTCTGCTTGCCCAGGGTGAGGAACAGGTAGGACTATCAAAATTCCATCGCGGCTAATGGAGTCACAAGCCTGGGGCACAGCTGAATAAACTGGACAAATACCTGTTTCATGAAGCCATCATAAAAAGATTAATATCTGTTAATAAAAGGCTCATTTTTGCCAGAGCTGAGATTTATTTTTTTTTCCACCTCTGGTAACAGAAAGCTTTTGTGCAATCTACGATTACATTGCATAGAGACAATATTATATGTGTGAGGAAATGCAGTTGAAGCTTATCAGTGTCAGACACAGCCTAATACTTCCCCCTTCTGATGCTGTTTATATTATTCCAAAGAAATTTCCCCTTAGAGGATGGTATTGATATTTTAGTGGTATATCTTGCAAAATTCGAACCGAGCCAGCAAGCTTTTGTATGCTAAAAATGTACAAGCCAGCGTAAGTAATGGAAAAAGCCATAAACATCCCAAATTCCAAGACTGCAGGATAATTCTTGGTACACATTCTTGTTTTCAAGTTTCTGAAATTATTTCTTTTTTCCCCTGACCTTTGAGAAAGAAAAGTAAAATGAAATCAGATGCTTAGATGTATAGAGGTATTCCATGTAGTGTGATATATGGAGGCAAAGGCTCCTTTCCAGCAGGAAAGTGGCAGCAGCTGCGAAGGGGCATGGGAACGACAAAAACCAGGTGATTCCAGTCTCTGAGGTTGAGTGAGGAGCCCTTAAGAAGGAATACCAGCAAAAGAATATCTCTCAAAGGAGCCAGCATGGGAAGAGAAGTTGGTGAGTGCAATTGTTTGGGAGTTGCAGGAGCTCCAGGAACTGTATGGATTGTAATGTTTCAGTGTTCATGCCCTTTCCTTGGAAACTATTTCTTGATTTCCTTTTCTAAGCAGCTCAGGAGTACAAGCTTGATTTCTTGGCCAAGGAAGGAGCTTCCATTTAAATGCGTAAATGACTAGCCTTCCAAAGGGAAACTCCCTTGAACAGAGAAGTGTGGAATTTGGCAGTGATGATGGTGGATTGAGGGTGTGGTATCTGGAGAACAAATGGCATTTAGAAAATAAGGTGGTAGAGTCACCCTGGAGGAGAAAGCTGTAGAGCTGTTTATGGAATGGTTTTGGAGAAAGGACTGAGGGCTATGGGAGCAGCAGGAAAGAAAGCCCCAGAAACTGAAGGACCAAGACTAAGAAATTCTCAGTAATGTCAAGCACAGATAGTGCTTAGCAGAGAGAGCTTGTTGCCTTTAGGCCTTCAAGAGATTAGGATTTTACTTCTATAGTAGTTCAGTAGGACAAGAGGTTTAATGTGAAGAAATAGAATAAAATTTAATTATTGATGTATTCGATGTCAGTCTCAAGGTGATCTGCACGCTCTTCTCTTTCACTTCTTTGCAGCGAAGGCACTTCTGTGTTGGCACTGTTCACACCTAATAGGATTGGAAAAGCCGTGTGCTTGTTTAAAAGCCTTAAGACAAGGGGCTCATAGTAGTAATTGCTTAAGAAACTTAAAAATGTTAGAAAAAAAAGACACTGTAGATTGTATTACTTTGTATTTGCTCAGTAAGTGATAAACACAGGCTTATTTTTCAGCTGTTTAAATTTCTAATTTTTACACAGTTACAGTATTAAAATGTTTGGGAAGCTTGCTATAGGATGGAGATTTTTTTAACTGGAATACTGATAATGAAGCAACTCACATAAGTGTTTTATAAACTTCTGACAGAATTAAGTAAAGCTTGAGGTTAGCTCAAGTCTGAGTCACTTGAGGTCCTGTCATGTCAGGACTTTGAGTTTTCCAGCTACTTATTTTTTCCATGTAGTTTATATGTATGCTTAGTTTATGGGTTTGGAGGCTATTTTGTGTAATAGGTAGCAATAGGTAGATGTTGAAATAGGTCATTAAGAAGGATATCCAAAATCTTTAATGTGTTGGATGTCCTAGAGTGGCTGAGAAATAGTTTTTTCCTGTCTAATGATTTAAACTCCATACAGTGGAGCCCTGGGACACAGGACACGATTCTTAACTGACAGAAATGGGTGCAGCTCTAAAGGCAAATTAATCCTGCTAATTAAAAAAAAAAAAAAAACTATGATACTTGCTCAGTTTTTAATGATTATTATTATGCATTTTAAATACTTTTGTAGTACATCAGTAGGATTATGTCATGGACTCAAGAAACCCCCAAGGCAGTTCTCTGTTGCAAATAAGATACTTGTTTGTGTTTGAACAGAGAGATTATTCTGACTCACACAAAGTGACAGTCCTTGCCCCAAAGCTTTTAAATGTATTTTACAAAAGGTAATTTTTTCATTCTGAAGTAAGAATGTTCTGTTCCTTGTTTATATTCCCATTGCTTCTAGGAATCTGCTAAGGGCTTATTTTCCAATATTTTTTTTCTGCCTTGCATTTTTTTAACTATGTTGTTCAGCTGTATTAATTAGCTTTTCCATTATTGTTTTCAGTACTTACATGTATAGTTTGGTGCTGGTTGAGTGCACAAGAGGTTGGTTTTGGTTAAAACCTCTGCCATGGAGGAGATAACAGCTGTACAGTAGCAAATCTACAAAATAGGTAGTGATTCAATACCTGCTCTTTTTTGTGAGTATATTGCATTATCCAAAGCTGGCACAAACATACTAAAGCATTCTCTGTGTGTTTCTGTTGGACCTGTATAGTTTGACCTTTTTTTCAGGAAGCCATAAAAGGGATAAGAAGGGAGCAGGAAATTCTAGAGGAGTATTAAGATAAAGACCTTTCAGCAAGGCCAAAATTATACAGGGGAGTTGTAGAGATAAAGAAAACAGTAAGAGTTGTGCTACATAGCAGGTGGTTTAACATTTTCAGACTGTGTAAGAAATGTTGTTTGTTTATATTGCAAGGGTTTGTCATCAAAAGTGCAAGACAGAATTTCCTGCTATTATTTGAATTTCATAATTGTATGCTGGACACTTCCCTTTTGACATGCTGGTACCTGATGTCTTGAGAAAATTAGAAAAACCAGTGTTCAAGATCAGGTCAGATGAGACAAAATGTGTGTATTTTCCAAGCTGAGATTTAAAAAAAAAAGATTAGGAGAAGGACAAGAATGGAGGGGGAAAGATTAAGTGTTTCATTCCAGAAGCATCCTTAACAAAGGAAATAGAAACTCTCAAGTAAACTGCTCAAGAGAGCAAGAAATGTTGTATTCCCTTTTCTCCTTTCTATAGGAGTTTAGAAATTTTTGTTTACATATGTTTATCACCAGCAGGTAATAAGGAGAGTGAAACCATACTACAGGTCTGTTTTTCTGTCCCTTTAAGTAGGGTCTGCCAGACCATGATTAAATGAGAGAAAGAAGGTGAAATCCTAAAGCTGATATAAATGCCTAGAAAACACGACTTACCTGGGCTTCCAGAACTTTAAGTCGTTTTTCTTGTTCTTTCAACCCACTAAAATACTTAGACAAATTATCCACCCTGTGGAAATAAAGCAAACACCTTGAGCAAAAAAGGGAGGCCTCAGAAGAAATCATAAAACACACACCATGTGTAACTTTACTACAGCCATGGCCCTTCACTGCAGTTCTGTGCTGCTCAGACATCCCACAGCCCCCTAAAAGTTTTGTCCTTTTGAGGTGTTCAGAGAAGTATTTTTTGGGCAGAGCAGCATCTCTGGAACACTTTCATGCCCTCTGGTGAGGGCCACTTAGCCTCATTTGCTGTGGAAATCAGGGGCAGCAGAAAGGAGCAGTTCTGTCTCTCCAGCCATTTGTGTCTCTCCCACCTGCACCCAGGTAGAAACTCCTGGTGTGAGAACTGAGGCCACAATACACATAAGCCACTTAAAATTTATGCAAGCTTTCATTTCTGGAAAGTGGCTTAATAGTCAAAGCCCCTTTTTCATGCAGTCCAAAGGAATTGCTTAAGGAACTTCCATATAGTGCCTCCAAATCAGCACAGCGAATTATCCCCTTGCTTTCTGCATCCTTCAGCTGTTCTTCCATCAGTTCCTTATTCTTATCATCTGATTCCTCATAGGCTTGGCAAATCCCTCTCTGGTTTCTCCTAGCTATTCTTTCAAAGTTTCCCTCTCACAGGCTATGTTCCAATCCCATAGATGTGAAAAACCTGCTTCTGGGTGGGTCTAATGCATTTTGAGATTGGTTCAGTGCAAACAGAGTTCAAAGAATCACCTCCTTAGGATGTCCTAAGATTTCAATACCACACTGTTATCACTTAAGAGCAAAAATAAAAGCCATGGGGCTGGTGGTGTTCATCTGAATCTCTTCCAGTCTGGCTCTGCTATACCTGAAATACTGTGAAGCCAGATGGATTTCTCACTTTTTCCCTCCAGTAACTTCACTTACAATGTACCATCTTTATTTCTTTATTATATAAAGGATATAGTACCCTTTGTTTGGAAGCAATTGCACATATATTTATTGCATTATCTCAACAACTAAGCTCTCGCCCCTAGGGTTTGTCAGTGATCTTCTTATGAGAATAAAGTTTAAACCTGTCTAATAATTCTGAATTATTATGAATTAAGGGCCTATGTGAATTAGAGGGAGAGGAGTATTTTCCAAGAATGTAAGTATGCTGTTCTGGTCCCCAGGTATTCTGTGAGTTGGCGAGATGGAGGTTTATTTTGAACAAAAGCAGACAGCACGGGAACATTTCCATGGAACTTTCTTATTATGGTAACTTTCATACCCATTGTGCCTCCATTTGAAGTCTATTTTATTGTAAGATAAAACAGCTGGAATAGATGTTAAAAGCCTCTTCAATGAGTGCTTTTCTGTCTTAGATGTTTAAGTTCTTTTCTGTTCTTCTGAGACTTTGTCTCACTGAAAAGTTTAAACATTTGAATAATAATTTAGGACTTATATCTCATCAGACTAAACCAATTCAAGTGATATTCCTAGTGGAGAAATATAGAAAAGTACACAAATAGAGACTTAGTCCCATGCCATAAAGGTATGAGTATTTGTTCTTCTGCATCTGTGGCTAATTCAAGGTATCTTAAACTTCCATTCAAAAGTTGTATTCCTACAGGGGATGAAATTATGTGCTGCAGTCTAGCAAATTAACTGTTTTCCCACCATTTTCTTAATGAATAAGATTTTCATTGAGCTTGGCTGCAGATTTGGCTGGAACTATAATTGTACATACTTCAGGAATGACAAGCACTCTAACATTGTAGTGATGCTGGCCTCTCACATTTTTTTTTCATGGACTGTATATTTCCTAACTGCATTCCAGTTGGACCCTTTATATAAGCTTTACAAGAACTGCAATGATGAACTCATTGAAAGCTGAAGGCTTGCAAGTTTCTCTTACTGTGGGTCAGAATAACTTACTTATTAGATGTGGCCTTCAGCCTTTCTTCATTGCTTTCTTTCTTTTCTTGCTCAAGGTTTACAAGATAATGTTCTTTTTGCACCAGCTCCCATGTTATGATTTTTTGATCGAGGCCCACTGGAAGATCTCTTTCTTTAAGAAAAATAAGATAAGAATTATATTTTACCCCTTTTTCTCTGATACTAGTAGTGAGAAGTAGAAATGCTAAAGGAAGGTTGTTTTTAGGGTTAATAATTGCTGAAACTCAGGAGCAAACAAAATAACTATTCCTTAAACTTATCAATTGTTAAGTCTCTAGAAATCAAATCCCTATAACCCATTTTAAATTGCTACCTTTGTTGTTATAACTGTGATCAAGAAATGCACTGTGGGAATCTGTTCATAGTTTAAGTTATAAACCTTAATTTTTTGTTTGTACTCTCCTGGCACTCTTTGTTAAAAATAAATTGTGAATCTTGGCTTACAGAAATCCAGCTTGCTCCACTATTTTGTGTATACACCATGTCCTTGGTGAGAGCCAGGCTCTACAGTTGCTTGATCACATTTGTTAACAACTCACCCAGGTGTTTTTTCTTGTGTTCCATTTTGTTGAAGAGTCTTCTGAGAACCAGAGTGATGTGGTTGATAATGATAAATGGTGGTGCTAAGGCAGGCCGGCCATGGTATTCCACAATCAGGTTGTAGCGCTGCACTTTCCAGAAGATGTCTGTATTGCCCTGGACAACTTGAAAAGTGTAACTGTAATGTAGAGGGGAGGGGGGAAAATAAAAGCATATAACTCTTTTCACCACAACAAGCTAAAGATGAATATTACAAAATGTAGTCCTGTATTTACTTTAAAAAAGGAACAGCCAGGTCAGAAAGTAGTGTTGATTTAATCTAAAGTTTGTGTGGATTCTTAGATATTACAATAATTGCAGTTGCAGTCTCCAAATGTTACAAGATAATGTGTTTTGTTTGGCAATTTTTTTGTTTTTTTTTTAAAGAAAGATAATTCTACTTTGCTCAGGAAAGATCAGCAAACATGCCACATGAGTTCTTCAACCAAATGAATCATTATTAGCTGTGTTGACAACAAGCAAATCATCTGCTGTGAAGTCTGCCAAGTTTATGGCTGCTGTGCACCTGCAGATTTGATTCCACACAGCCAGGGACTCGGACCCTTCTGTGCATGTTTAATTGATTTTTTTAACAGTGAAAGAGGCTTCTTTTCTCCTTATCTCCAATGTAGCTAGAGTAAGGATGATGAGAACTTAAGAGCTATCTGATCACAGGATTCTGCCTATCAATCCCCAAGTAATATTCATTAGGAAAATTACAAGTGTACTCCAAAAGGAATAGCCAACAGTGGGGTAGTAAATATGGGCATCATCTGAAAGCTTTGCAGCCTGTGATACATAGTGAAATCACCCTTGCCTGAACATAGCAATCAGGAGGTTCATGAGGAGGACATTTGTGACCAGTAGGAAGATGACCAGCAGCAGTATGACGAGCCAGTTGGCGTAGCTGTTGGGGCAGGATGGCGTGTTCTCCTGCAGAATCTGCAGTGGGTTAAACGTGCAGTTCCTGGGATATGTTCGTGATGCTGCAAAGGAAGTTGGAGGGAAAAAAATAGTTATGACAAATCCTAATGCTGTGTTTCTTTGGTTGTTGTGGATGTGAAAAAACATTGCATTGTTGTGCAAGGTATTTGCAGCCCTAGGACACTACAGACCTCCACAACTTGGCTGCTCATTTAGTGGCTAGATGTCTGTCACAGCTGGCTTTGTAGTGATGTTCATCAAGAAGGGATTGCACTGAAAGGGCTGTATTCTTTTGAGTTCTCAGAATCAAACTTCCTGAGTCTGTGTCCCCCCACATTCTTGTGGCACATGGGTTAGAGGAGAAAACCCAGTAAAAGCTGGGAAGGAGGTTCCTTGTTCTAAATTTAAAGTGATTTGTGTGTCTGAGCTTGCAGTTGAGGTTAGGAAGAAGGTCTGGTTCTACTGCATCAGACTAGAGGTCTAGTGCTGTATTCTGTCTCCAGCTATAAATTAAACCCACAAGTTTAGAGTAGCATAATGATATTTACTTTTTTCCCCTCTGTTTTTTTTTTTCCTAGTGATCCTTTTACCTGGTGCCACAGATAACCACCTGCTTACATCCATTAGAGCATGTGGTTATATCAAAGCTCACCAAGCTGGGATTTCTTTCACCAAGGGTGCATCCTTATCCTTATCTATACTGAATTTCTTTTGATGATTCAGCACTCATGAGGCTCCTCTGCCTCTCGCAGGTGTCAGTTTTTGTCTTTGATACCCAGTGATGTAGTTTTGTCAGCAAATTTTGTCCTCCTCATTATCCTTCTCCCTTTCCATATATTCCATAAAGATGTTAAACAGAGTAAGACCCAGAGGGCCCTGGGACAAATTAATCCCTTCTGGAAGTTGCCCATGTAATTGTTTTTTTTTTCTCTCTTACTTTAAACCTGTTATTCACTGAGGCAGAGACACTCACTGGAGTTTCAATGGAGAGAAAAACACCTTTCTAGGGAGTGGTACTTTCAGGTTTTTTGGCTATTCTAAGATATGCTTTTTCTTATTAAGCAGAGTGAACATGAGAGAATGCTTACTGGTTTGTTCCTGTATATGGCTTTTTTTTTTTTTTTTAGTTCTATTTTATATTACTCCAAGTTTGAATCCCACTTCACTATTGCCAGTGACATTTAGCACTGGCTAAATGCTGTGGTGTTACTTCAGACTTCTTTGGGAGGTGACTTTACTTGTACTTTACCTGCTTACCTATCAGAAATGTTGCCTTAGAACTTTTATATCTAATTATTTTGGTGTCTTGTGTTTATTTTTGTTGTTTTGTTTGCAGTGCTGCACATAAGCAATTACTAGTGTTATTTGATTTGGGCAGCTTTATCTCCAGAGTAAATAAATGCTCTGGAGTAATTTTTATTCTAAAACGTGTTTGCTTATGGGCAGAGCAATACTACTTTAACACTGTCACATTAAACTACTGCCAAAATGTGTGGAGGTGCTGTTATTTATTATTGGAGTTTACACAGGGTTATCTGAGTCTAGGTTAAACTGAAAGGAAATGGATGGAAGTGAAAGCAGGTATGCCAGCCTTTAAAACTGCAAATCCTTGTGTATTTCTGAGGGGTTATCTAAACAGGGCAGCCCTTACTCTCTAATGTAACTCCACAATGCCCATTATCTCTTTGCAAATACACTCTGTGTGACAGTGATGTGTAAGCTTTGGCCCGTAGGACAAAGATGTAAAAAAGCAAAATTAAAAAGGGCAATACTTGGAAGGAATTCCATACTCTAATCAGAAGTGTGCATTCAAAAATGGCCAAGTTAGGGGGAAAGAAATTTCCTCACTGTCTATTTCATCCAGTGGAATCTGGCCAAATATCTGAAGGTAGGGACGATAAAGCACCCTTCTGAATATCCATTCCACTCGGCTGTCATCGGGATGGAGCAGAGCTTGAGTTGTCACACCATAGGCAATGAGCCACACGCTCAAGAAAAATAGAAAGAAGAAAACATCCTTCATCTGCAAGACAGAGGGGGAGGGGAGAAAAGGAGGGGCAGTGACTGTGATAGCATAGTCAAGGAACAGTAGTCTTTCTGTATGAATACAGCTCAGATAATTCTGTTTCTTTACCAGCTTGTTGAGGTTAAAGGAGGTGGAATAGGATATAGTTCCATGCACAGAATTCCTTGTCTGACCTTGCTGTTACCATATTGTCCTTGTCCTGGCATTCTTCTTTGATAGCTCATTTAGATAAAGGCACATTTTAAACTAAAATCTTGCTTTCCAATCATTAAATACTTAAAAATGAAACACATTTTTATCTTTGTAGTGACTGTCACATTTTATCTTTTAAGTGCATATTTTCTGTGAGATATCTGAGTGCTATGGGCTGCTTTCCTGTGAATTACAGGAGTTCTGCTGCAGCAGAGAATCCTGGTAGCAGTGCTCATTGATGGATACTGAGTCACTGATACAGCAGGCAGTGAAGGCTGCAAGGATCAGGTTCTTTCTGTCTTCAGTTTTCAAGCTAAGTGATGCATCTGAAAGATTCTTTTCAGGCCTTCCTGCTTTTAAACATTGTGTTCCTCTACAGAAGCAGAAGTAATTGAATCCTAAAACACTTACTTAAAAAAAAAAAATCTAATATGCATTTCAAGTGCAACAATTTTTCCCTGGTGGAAGAGGAACACTTCATAGTCTCCCCATCTGATCTGACAGAGTTCATTAGGGACTGTAGATTCATTTCAATTAGATTATTGGATTGTACAGTTACCCAAAAGTGTAGGTGTTTCAGAGCTCCAGGATGTTACTTGGAGTTTTGATAAGAAACATCATCTCTAAGCCATGCAAGACAGAGTTGATGTCTGGCTTCTATCAATCTATTTTTTTCTGGATGATCTAAAATTTAGGAATGCTGCAGGACTGTAATGGTATCACGGTGATGGGAGAGTGGTGACAAGTCTGGAACTATTTTTTTTTTTTTTTTCCAATCTGCAGTCTCCCTGGAAATGAGTATTGTTCTGGAATGAGCATTGTTTTGGCTTTTTAGCAATTACCAGACCTGTTTCAGCAAATCTGTAGGAAGAGTATAAAGAAAGATAGAGACCATTTGGGATTGCTTTTCTGTTAAATAAGGGAGATGATTTTGCTTGAACCCCCTCAAACCCTTTAAGCAGGTTTCATTTACTGACATAACCTTCTCTGTTTCTTGCTTTGATGTAATGTTCAACACTGAAATACCAAGGCTGAGGCATCATGTTGGCTTGGGCAGGGCAAAGATGGAAGGGGAGCACGTTAGGGTTTTTTCTAGGCTGCTGTTTACGTTCTTGTTTGCATCTTCCCAGCCCCAGTGTTGTCTTGCAGGATGTCAGGTGCCAGCAGAGTAGACACAGGCAGGACCTGTTCAAGGCCCTGGTTTAGCTTGGCAGCAGCAAAGGAGGGGTTAGGAGCTGTACATCTGACTTGTTCTCCTACAATGGAAGTCTGCTAATGCCATGAGCTAGATAATAAACAAGATCAAATAAATATTTGCCATTTACTCTTTTGCTAGTCCAACCAAATGGCATGTTAGAGTTCCAGCTATTGCATTTGTAGACAAATCCAAATGACTTGTAGTTGTGTTTATTCAATATATAGGCTTGTTTAGACTGTAGAGCTTTTACTGAGTTCTGCTGTGAGACACAAATCAAATATTTGTAGATTCTGTACGATTAGATGAACTCTATTAATCAGTTAGCATGAGCTAATTGACCTGGAGGATTAACATGCCTAAATAAGAAGCTATTTCTACATACCAATGCATACCCAAGCACAGTAACTGTAATCCCAGTGTCTCATTTCCTGCAGAAGAGCAGTAATAAATAAAAACATTTTATCAACATCTTCCAACATGTGCTTGCAAGTGCTGATATGTTTTCATTGTAATAGGGAGCTAAAAAGTACAAGTAAGGGTAACTCCTGTAAGAAACTTCTATCACTTGTCACTGTTTATTTGCAGGTTATGCAGAAAAAAAATAGTTTGTTTCCCCAAGTCATTCATTGGAAGCCCTGCCCTCCTGTACATGGTCTGCCATCTGCCTGAGGTCTTTGCCCTGGATGCACACAGCTTATGAAGTAGGAGGAATATCAGTAAGGCAAAGATTGCTCGTTGTTTGCAAGATCTGAGGATAAATTATTAGGTGAGGTACAAGGATTAGTAAATTGGGGCCAGTTTACTGCACTGCATAGATCTTTGAAAGGATCTATTTCAAACATTGCATCTTATAATAAAATGCAGGAATATGCAAAATGACAAGCCTCAAAAATGTAAAAATTAAGACAGATTATGAAGGTATTTTCTTTATAAAGATAAGATTTCTTACTATCCATTTCTTAGAAGGCACAAGTATTTATCTGAGACAGACTGCAAACTTACCATTCTTTCCACAATTATGATCTTTGGTCCAAGTTGTTTATGAATTGCAAAAATATGGATAAGTCTAAGTGTAAACACCATAAAATCAATGGCAAGTATTGTACGGCCAGCTTGAAAAGTTGAGTTCAGCATCCTGCAGAACACATGGAATGAAATATCAGCTGTCAGCAAGTACTGCTAATGTTTGTACAGTGATGAGAAATAACCAAAACAATGGAGGAACACTGTTTTCTCTCTCTTGGCTTCAATGAGATTTATTAGCAAATAAAAAAAGGTACCTTGAGCAAAAAGGATTTCTGAAAACAAGCAAACAAAAGCAGAGCTTTTTAGTACATGTGTTTGAATATATCAGTGTATCTTTTTGTTATCTCTGGAGCAACTACCATGATTTCCACAGAATTTTAGAGGGTCCTACTGCAGAAACAAGTCTCAAAGCTTGGAAAAATGAATGTTAGAGCCTGTCCTCTCATGTACATGAGAGTCAGCTCTCAGTTGATGAACATAGCCCTTTGATGCTGACCACCTCATGTGGAGCAAATATATACCTGCAGGTTACCCCAATTATGAAGAGAAAGATGGTCACCATATCACATTTATTCCAGTTATCCTCCACATACAGTTTAAATTTTTTCATTAAATTTGTGTCTTCATCTGTATAGAAACTCTGAAAAAGAGAAATAACCATTGGTATTGATCTTTTTACACTTTCACAATTTCCTTCTGAGTTTTAACATAACACTTGTTGCCTATTTCTCTTTCATTGCAAAGAGCAAAAACAGATTCTGAGTGTAATAAAGGAGAAAAGAAAGCTGTTAAACAATGCAACTTCCAGCCAGGGTTCAGTTTCTAGCATTGCTGCCTAAACAGCATGAACAGATTTGGCATTTGTGTACTGGAATTGTCAGTGAAGGCACATTTGATTATCTAGGCAAGGAGTTGGCTTTTAAAATTGGGTTTTAGCCTGGCAGTCTTAATGTTTTACAGGTTCATAATGAAATGTTCTTTGATCTAGATATTTTCCATGTCCTCCTCTGGTTATGGCCTTGCTGCATAACTTCAAATAAATTGTGACAAACTTTCCTGTCTCTTTTGCTTAAATAATGAACACCTACTGGTTCTTCCAGAGCACATGATTATAACTGCTTTTTTTGTGTCTAAAGAGAAGAGTTTTATGCACCCATAGCTGGCAACACACTTGCACCACTGTTATTCTTTCAGTTTTTAAACTGAGAACGTTACTCCTTTCCTTCAAAACCAGTAATAGGAGATTAATGGAGAAGGGCTTTTGGGGGCTGGTGATTTTGTTTGTGGTTTTTTGTTTGTTTGTTGTTTGTTTGTTTAGATTTTTTGTTTTGGTTTGGTTTTTGTTTTGTTTTTTGTGGGTTTTTTTGGTTTTTTGGGTTTTTTTTTTTTTAAGAAAAACAAGCCCAAAAGAGATCTGCTAATATTTTGAGTTGAAAACTATTTTAGGAAAAGCCACAAATAATCTGAATTCATGTACTTGTGTTTTTTTTCAGAGTCTCCTAAAAGGATGTGGAGCTGTCTGCAGTATTTCCAGGTGTAGAATATAACTTCCAGCTTAGATTATTTGTGGTGGGAGGACCTAGTTCTGGGGAGTGAAATCAGAGAGGGACTTTACAAAGTGAAGAATATGTGAATGCTAGCAGCCCACTTGTCTTGGCTAAGCCTGGAGTAGGATGGAAAAACAGAGGTAGAGCTGAAGGTTTACACAATGGAGCAAGAGCTTGCTCTGGGAGAGAGAGGTGAGATTCACCTGTGCCCCTGGCACTTGAAATCTACTTGAAATCTTGTACAGTTATACAGATTGTAAATGTATTGAAGATACTGCTGCAGGTTTTGCTGTGCTGGTACCAAGGTGATGCAGGTTACTCACCTGTCGGATCTCTTCCAAGACAAGGGTAAACACCCAGAAGTAGAGTACAATTTCTTTAACAGATGGGCCCTGAGTTGGAGGTGGCTTAAAGTCCAGTAAAAGGACATAAGTAAATAGAAAGAGAAAAGCAAAGTACATTATGACATTCCCCATAAACACAGTTACAGGGGCACTCCAGAATTTTCTCCACCGGGTAAACATGAATGTTGCCCATGCTGTGTTTGCAGAAGGGTTCTGTTTTTCCAGTGTGTCAATTCCTCTGCAAACCAAAAAGAATACATGCTTGGTGACAATCTCCTAAAATTAGTTCATGGGAACAGGCTCAATATTATTCTATATAAAGCTTCTTGTAAGATAGTAACAGGCAGATACTGGGCTGGCCAAGGGGGAAGGCTGTAGAAGAGCAATCAAATTACCATAGCAGAAATATTTCAAATCAAAAAAGAAGGTTTTGAAAAACAAAGTCACATCAGAATTATGTGTGCATTTTTATTATTTCAGTTTAGTTGCATTAATTTTATTTGTTAACTTTGTGTTCTGCATGGACTGCAAGTGCACAAGGAGAGGAGGAAGGGTAATTGGTCTTTATAAACTTAAATAATAAGAAAGAAAAGAAAATGGCCAATGAATTTTTGTGAGTCAGCTCTTAATTATTTTGGGTCTAAAATTTTCTTGCAGTGTTTGCCTGCAGAAGTTCTTGTTGCTGTGACTTTAAACTTCTGACCCAGTCTCTAAGTGCTGGATCATACTAAGCCTGTGTTTCTGGACTATCCTTTCTGCAATCTGATAGACCTACTGAAGAATACTTTGCTCCTTTGCAGAACTGGTATCTTGGCTTTGTGATTAAATTAGAGTAAGTTGCAAAAAAAGCAATGTAGAAGCCTTTTAGCAAAAAGAGTTGACATAATATGTGAATTATGTATTAAGGTAGGCTTTGAATGTCGTGGAATGCAAGTGTTTTGGTAACTGAAAGGAAATTTGACCTGTACATTTACAGGTGTTCTGCTGTGTTTGGGAACATGAAGTGGTGTCTATTGGCAATGGAAATTATCCTGTGCAGAAAATGCAAGTTTGATAGCAATTTGATCTTTGTGTGAGGATTTGTTTCCACACGAAATGGTCTCCTGTGTATGCTAGGGATGTTATTGGACCTTTAATTTTGTGATTCTTACCCTGAGAAGTTTGATCTCCAACAAAGGATGTGCACTAGGGTATGTTTTCAATTTCACCTCACAGAAAACAAACAATGACTCTTCACTGGTTTTTAATTTCCTCTGACAATCTTGCTAATTATTAAATACATTTTTCACAAGGAACAAGTTCTCTTTGTGGCCAATATTTTCTATATGCCTGATTCTGTGCTACCTCTCAATTTATGGCATCATGAGATACATTCCCATGGTAACAGGCCAATATCATCATAAACAGATAATTGCAGCTTTACTGTAAGATGCTGAAATAGATCTGGGAGGGAGAGAGCCTCTTTGTTAAAATAAATTGCTAGGATAATAGCAGTTGGAATGTGGAATGTAATGACCAAACCATGCTGCTCTCAGGATATGGAAGTGCTTTGTGATATTGCTTGCAAATAGCTCCCAAGAGGCAGATGTTTTTACACCTATTTTATAGGTTAGGGAGGGAGAGAGAAGAACTAATGATTTTCTCCAATATACCAGCAGTTAAATACCAGAGTTAAAAATAGAACCTAATAACTCTGACTTGGTCCAGGACTTCATACTGCAGCTGATGCTTCCTCTCTACCACTGTTCACTTATTTCTGGAGTTCTCTTTAAATTATGGAAAAGCTAAGAGGCCTTTTAGCACTATTTAGCCATTCAGAGGACTTTGTGCCAATCAAAAGTCTACTTTTCCTGACTTAAGTCCTGGTGGTTTCCGAGGTTTTGGTGACAAGTGTGTGATAGAGGTATAGGGAGAGATTCTGTTCTGAATCAAAGATCTATGATTGATCACAAGCAACTGACAAAACCTTAGTTACCCATTTGTGTGCTGCTCCCTCTAACTCATAAGGTTCTCAGGGCTCATCTGCTAAAATATGAATTAAGAGTGTGAGAAGCTGACTCAACATAGAATTCCCTGGTAGTGATGGGTGCAAGTACAGCTTTGTAAGAAGTATGCAGTGATGTAAGGTTTTAATGTGAACCTTCTTTCCGCTCAGCTCAGTAATCTGAAAACTTCCTAAGATCCATTGTGTATCTGTCATCATGAGCTGATGGGAATGTCAGGAAATGCTATTTGATTCCCAGGTAAATTCCTTATTCTGTAGATATTACCTGCTCAGAAAATGTAAACTGTTGTCTCCTTAAAGCACTGCTCTATCCCTGTTTATTTTCTATATTCCTTTTATTGGAGAGCAACAACAGCAGTAATCCAAGGGCACAGCACTTCCTGAGGGATAATGACTTCCTTGGCCCTTCAGCTGCTCCTTAGATCATTAACTGGTCACTAGCCCACAAGAAGTGTCCTGTCCTTTGGCTGGTGTCACAAAAGTTACATATAGCTTTTATACGTTTTAAACTTACCTGTCTTCTTCCTTGAAGAGAAACAGAGTCCTCTCTGAATTCAAACTGTCCAGCTCTCTAAATGGCTCTGGCTCATTCTTGGATTGTTTTTCCTCACTGTAAGCAAATAAACTCATTAGTTAAAAGATACTTAGCCATTATTCACTGCTGAATTGACATTGACACAGAACTGCTAGTATGTACTTAGCTTGGATCTGCTCTGCTGGGGAGCTATTAAATAGGGTATAAACTTTATCTTTACAGATTCTGTTGATTTTTAAGGAGGAGGCTGAAGTCACCCACAAGATTCAGAGAAGTGGTAATTGGCATGCTTCACAAAAATGGAGCAGGATGCTCAGTTTCCCCTAACTAGTTAGGATTTGAGCAGAAATAAACCCCTCAGTCAGTCTTAGAAGAGAATTGCTCAGTGCTCCATTCCTAGTTACTCTAAGTAGCAATTAAGAAGGGAAATGCCAGAAGCAGTAGGGGACATGTGACAGTTCTTGCATTTCCAGAGAAAGGAGACAAAAAATGGACATTTGGAAAAGATTGCTTTGATTATGTATTACAGCTTAAGCCTTTCCATTAAAACTTTGTCAAAATATCACATTCAATGAATTAGTGAATCTGGCAGCCAGAAGGTCATCTTCAGTGATACTGGCAGAAGCCAAATCTTAAGTTAGCATTGCCAACCAAGTTTTCCTCTTGTTTTTTATGTCATTTAAGAGTTAAGAAACATGCATTTCATAATATGATGTCCTTTCATATTGCCAATTCTTATCTTTTGTGTATGATTTCTCTGGATGTTATGAGGTTTTTCTAGATTCAGATCCTCAGTTTTTACAACCACCTGAGCATCTTGGCTGCTCTTTTTTTCTTTTCTGTTTTTTTTTAATTTTATTTAGTTGGCTGGTTTTTGTGGTAAGGGCATTTTGTTTTGTTGGGGTTTGCAGTGCACGGACTTTCTTTCAAGAAAACCTAAGATTGCAATTTGAAAATCTTAATGATTTTGACTGACTGATAATTTAATGTCAGTCCTGTGTTTTTAAGCTTGACTTGTGGTTATCAAGGTTTGTGGCTGATAACATGCTTTGTGATGGCTGTTTTCCTTGGATAAGACACTGAGGTTTGAGCCAGGCATCTCCAAATCTAGAAACAAATGGTGCTATAGCTGCAGATATTCTACACATTGCTGTGTAGAATCTGGAGCTGACAGAATTCCAGCAGGCTTTCCTGTGGTCTGTGGAAAATAGAATGATCTCTGTGAAACCATGGCACTGATCTTTTAAGTGTGGCAACAGGCACTAGCACAGGACACACAAATCACTCAGCCCTGTAGAAAACTGATTTGGTTAGGTAATATTAGGTGATGTTACTGTTTTAATCACTCCAGGGAGAAATTTTGAGTCTGGATATATTTTATGGCTTATTTTTCATTACTTATTTATCTCTTGCCCCCAAATAGTTATGTTTATACCTGAATGATATTAAATTTGTGTAGATTAGGAAAGGACACCAGAATGCACAGATCAACTTGAGGATCTTTGTGCTTGTAGACATGTCTCCCCACCATATTTTTGTCAGGAAGGCCTGAAAGTCAAGAAGATAAGAGATGGCTTTAATATCACAAAAAGATACTTGCAGATGAAGTACACCTATGTTCAGTGACTCTCTGAAAACCTGAGAGCTTCAGAGCAAACAGGTTCTATGTGTGTCCTGCAGATGTTGAGTATGCAAAGAGCTATTCAGAGACCAGGGGAAAGGACAGCAAGTCAAATGGAATTAAACATCTGTAGTTCTAAGGAAGCCCAAGTCAGGTACTGGGAGATAAAAGCAGCATCACTCTTAATTCAGCTTTGTGTATGTGGAGAGAAGTGAGGTCGTGAGAGCAAAGCTGAATAGTAATTTAATTTAACTTTTATCAGTGAGCTCTCTCTTGAATCTGAACAAGGAGTTACCTCACATCTTTGAGCAGCTTCATTATGCCCCAGGCAGATTTACAGTGCTTTTCGATGCTTCTCTGTGAGCAAGGAAGGAATAAAAAGCAGAAAGCACATGATGGATTAAGGGCTAAACCTTCTCCTCAGCACACTGGTCTGTGTGCCAGCTGGATGAGAGGGTGGGGAAAGGAGGAATTGTGCTGCTTTGGCAAGGACATGGTATAATGTCCTCTTCCTCTGTTGCTGGGGGAGAGAAGAGTCCCTTCTCCAAAGAATGGTTCTTAGGGGAATATTTTCATTGGGATTGTTCAGTTCCTGTGCTATCCTCTCCTGTGCCCAACTTAAAGCCCTGGGAGCATGTAAAACTTACCTGGACACCATCATGTGCAAAGAAAGACTTTGCATCTGCTTCTGTGGCCAGCTGAAGGCATGTGGTTTTGCTCCAGTACTGATTTTTCCTCACCAGCAGAGCAAATGCTCTCTCCTCACTGTTGTGGTAGCATTCACTAAACAGTTCTGCCAAATGAAGGAAACACAGACAAAAAATGTATCTCGTGGGTGATCCTCTTACACTTTGAAGAATGAGTTGTCATGCTGTCCTCACTCTCCTGAACAGACTAAAGAAGATAAGCAGCTCAAGACAGCAAGTCCTTCATTTTAAGACAGAGCTACTTGACATAAAATAATATTAGACTTGGTGGAGTGTTGTGGCATAGTTGTTTCCAGAGAAACTGGTCCTGGAGCTTAGAAACCAGGATAAATTTAAACAGCCCAAGAAAATAAAAAAATCAAAAATCAAGATATTCTCATTAGACAAGATCTGACTTCTCGTGTCTGTTCCATTCTACTGATTCACTTGATTATCTCAGTACCTTTCTTAAGCCAGCCTACACTTTGTTACACTGTGAGGCTGTGCAAAAAGATCAAGTGCACTTAAAATGATATACAGACATCTTTTCTAGTTGATGTGGTATTTATCATTCTTAAAGTTTGCTTTGCATAATCCAGGCCATAAATTAAAACTGAGGATCTGATCTAATACTTATCAAAGCTGAGAAGCAGAAGTTCTGTGTATTGGATTAGGCCCCCTAATTCTATGACTAAATTACTCGAGCCCTGTGATAACATGAGAACCTGCTTTTTAGTTTTTGTAAATAATAATGGCCCTATGAGAGGAAGGGAAAATGTGATCTGTGTGCAAATAATGCAGCAAAGCCCACATGAGCCTTCAGTTGCTTGATGAACTATCTCAGAGGGAAAGGAGCCTCTGTGTTGTTTCCATGTGGGGTGTATTTTAAAGCCCTCTCCTCACAGCAGTGAAGGTATGGGTTGGACTGGAGTCAGATCAGCAGAGAAGCTCGTGTGCACACATCTGTTTCTAAAGCAAGCAAAGGGGAGAGGGCTCAGCATTCCAGCATTGCGGATGCCTGGATGTGACTGCTGTAGGGAGGGGCATCTTGTCTGCTGCTAAACCAGTCTGAGCCTTACTGCAGTGTGCAGTGCACTTGGCCCTCTTCTGGGTGAGGTAATCTCAAATTATTTTTAGCTGCAATGACAAAACTTAAAACTTGTTGCTCTAGTGGCCCTTACAGAGCAAGCTTGATACTGCAGGAAGAGCAGGCTGCTGTGAGCCTGGGAGTGTTTTGGTTATTCTATCTTCCACATTGCTGTAACGCACCTTGTACTAAGATCAGACAATTAAAATACCAACAAGCAGCAGGAGAGCGTCTCTGCATCCCAGGTGGCCTGTCCTGGAACACAGGTTTTTCCAAAATGAGTGGGTTTTAAATCTTTCCTCTGTGTCTGAATGTTTGGGACTGCCTGTGCCGCAAGGCTGTTAAATAATTCATGACAGTTGACCTTTTACCACTGAAACAGTATTTTTTTTCACTTGCTTGCCTTCCAATGGCAGTTACTTCTTTAATTTTCAATGCCATTCAAAAAGTGCCATTACTTACCAACAGCGAGCTGCTCATACTTGGCCTCCTTCATTATACAGGCTGCTTTGGTCTCTGTCTCTAGGCGGGACATCTCTTTAAGGATCTTGCAGGCTGCCAGAGCTGAGGCTACACCCTCCTGACCCTGTAAAATGGAAAGGGGTGCTGCTGTCACCCTCCACTGGAGGGCATTTCTGAACGGAAAAGACTCCACTATGCGGCAGCAACAGCAAAAAGCTCATGCCTCTCAAGAAAAATCCTCCCTCCAATACAGATTTGAAAGTCGAAAATGCTGATCGAAATGACAGTTTTTATGATATTTGAGAGTTAAAACCATATCTTGTGGATACCCCATCCCTGGCAGTGCTCGAGGCCAGGCTGGATGGGACATTGAGCGAACCTGTCCGGTGGGATGTGTCTCTGCTCTTTGCTGGGGGATTGGAGCTGGATGATCTTTAAGGTCGCTTCCAACCCAAACTATTCCATGATTCTTTACTGATAGTTCTCGTGCCTTGAACGGCTGGACACCTCTAGGTCCAGGCTCTTAGAGGGACCCGATTTGGGATAGCAGCCAAGGACTGAAAGGAGAATAGTATTCTCTGGAAATGGAGCAAGGCGCTCTGTCTATGCTGTGGCGGGGATGCAGCAGAGAGGAGGGAGCACATCTGGCAGGGACGTGCCGTGTGCCCGGGGCTGCCCAGGCACACAGCCCCGCTGCAGGTGCCGATGTGTCCGCGCACACACACACATCATCCCGAGCCTCCTCCCGCCCGGGCTGCCCGCACAGATGCGCTCTCCGGAAGGTCGGGGATGCAGCCTGAGAGCTCTCTGTGTCTCTCTGGGGGCAGATGTGCACAGGAGCCGGTGATGCCAGCTCGGAGCTGAGCCTCGGGGAGCGCAATGCTGCTCCCTGCGCGGCGAGCACGTCCAGCTAAAGATGCTCCATGGCTCCGTCTTCCCTGGCGTCAGCTCGGAGCGAACAATCGCCCATTGTGGGAGGCACAGAAGCTGTGAGCCATCGGGGACGGGCAAAGGACAGCAGGGAGCTGGGCTGCAGATTTACACAGGAGCCGCGCAGAGACGAAAGGCTCTATAAACGCCGCCTCCCGCGTTTGGGAAACAAACCTATCTGTCATCTGAGCTGCGAGGCTGAGCCAAAAAACATCTCGTAAAATTGAAATATGCCAATATTCCCCCGAAGCAGCTACAGCTCTGTGCTTACCATAGCCCAGAAATAGTTTGCCATCTTGTGCCGGTTTTGAAGTACTGCCCATACAAACAAATCCCTCCAAGGATTTTCGCTTTTCTGGTTCATGTCCAAGGGCCCGGGTAATTGCTTTGTGTTCGTTTTGTCCTGAAATATGGTTTGTAGAATTTAAAACCCAATTTGCAGTCTTACTCCATGCAAATGACACGATCCAAGATGCTCTCAGCCTCACTGGCTACTTCACATTTCTTGGACTTTTCAGTAGGACCAAAAGGTAATTAGCTCATTCTGTACTGAGTTAAAGGATCCTTGTGTCTCTGATATAATCCAATATGTGTGAGAACATTCTGGATGAAATGGTGACTCCATTGAAGCCAATGCTAAAGTTTTCATTGACTTTATTATTTCACCACTGGTGTGTAATATCAGACAAGACAAACCTGTGATTAACTGATTTGAGCTTGCCTTCAATTATATCGGGCTCTGCACGGCTGCCACAGAGGACATAGCTTCAGAGAAAAGGGAACAAAAGGCATTTTATTTCATCAGAAATAAATCTTGCCAAGGCCCTGTACAAGACAAGAATAGAGTACATCAATACCCCTTTTTAGTCTTTCCTTTGAGAAACTTTTCCCTCATGCAGAGAGCAGTTTAAGTAGAACACTGCTTATTCCTTTTGCACTTGATAAAAAAATGGTCTAGAGGAAGTGTAGCCACTTAGGTCAAGTTCTGAGTTTCAAGTATATTTAAAAACTACCTTTTTATCTATTGTGTTGATTAGAAGCAGCCAGGGTGTATTTCTTCTTAATTAAACAGATTTTTGTGAGAATATATTTTTTAATAATTTAAATTATGAGATTCTGTTCAAATTTATTTTAATGGCACTTTTGGGGGATGTTAGAAGGTATTTCCTCAGTTTGTAGTGAGCTATTGAATCAACTAAACTGCATTGAAAGCCTCGCAGGAGACAAGATATCCTTAAAGTCTCATCTGTCTTTGTAACCACTAGTTCCTGGCTTGAAAAAAGACACAGAGTTTGGCAGCAGTGATGCTGGTATCCCAGTACTGAGATGCTCTTTCTGTTGCCAATGATAATGGGATTTAGCCATGGGAAGAAAAGGGGAAAAAGTAAGAAGGCAGCAGGAGCTGATCTCTGAATTGGCCTTGTCCACAGCACTGGGCTTTAGCTCACTTGCTGCCAAATGCCAGAAAGGTTAAGTGAGGCTTTGGGTGTAAATTTTTATTTCTGGCAAATTTGTAAGTCTGGAGTATGCTTAGTGACTTCAGAGGCATAGTCTCAAGTTGTTCATCCCTTGTGAGTGAAGAAAACCTGAGCAGATTCAAACTTAACTTTTCATACTGCTAATTAATTTAGCTAGGCTTTATCAAAGCAGAGGTGATTTAATATTAAAAATAAAATTTTTTAAAATTAGGTTATAGTTTTAACAATTTTTTAGGTGTAATTAGAACTTGACAAATACCAAAGGCTTAATCACTTAGTTTTTCTGAAACTCAACCCTAATGAAATTTCTTTACACATCTTTGTTTTGAAACCTTGTATCCAAAGTTATTTTCAGTGCTTTTGCAAGCACTTTGGTACTTAGACATTTTAATGTTAAATACACTGCCAAAATGCAAAAATGATGATGCATCTATTGCACCACTGTGGATTATAGACATTCCACGTTGGTACCACCATCACATATCATCCTTTTCATCTGGTGGCCAGCACACTTTCCAGGGCCACATCACACAATTGCTCCTATTTCTTGCTCTCTGTTCTGGTACTCCATAAAAAGACTAAAATGATCTAAAAGCAAATATCAAATACTAGATATTATTGAATATAAATATCTGAGTATGATCTACTCATACAGAGTATAAATATGAGAATAATTTTGTGAACAAATATGAACGTTTTCAGAACTGGGGTTGAAAATCTCCATTCCCTGCTTTTCTTTCTCCTAGAAAAAATTGCCTTTCCAGTACTACTTCTTGAAGTTCTGTGTGAGAAAAGCAAACTCCTATTTTCATGTCTAATTGCTCCTTAGTAAATATAAATCTTATTTGTATTCCCCATACATCTTTAACTAAATCTGCTCCCTGATCCACCCCAAAGACTAGACCTAGTTAAAATTGCACAGATTCTGAATTGGAGGGGAGCAGAACTATGATGCAAAGTTGTGACTCACAGATTTCTTCTTGCCTCCATGTCTGACATCTTGATAGAAACCTTTGCATGCATCGTGAAGAAAATCCTTGAGAACTCTAGAGACCTCACTGAGAGTGAAGAGGGGACAGATCTCCCTCTGCTCATTTTGCTGTTGACTAGTGAGCCCTGCCAAGGTCAGTTTGCTTTCTTCATGTTTCTTCAGGAGAAGTTCATAGAGGAGACATTTCTGGGAAATGGAACAGTAGAGTCTCTGCAGACGACTGTAGGTCAGGAATTCATATATGTTAGCCCCATTGTCAATAAATAACTTTACGAATTCTGGTTTGTTGTTGACCAAAGCATCCATCATCACTTCCTCCAGGTCACAGGACTAGATTGGTGAAAGGGGGAAAAAAAAAACCAAACAAATGAAAAAAGGAAATTTTCCAGGGTAATCATGGATGAGTGATGAAAGAGGTAAGATTTAAATGTGCACAAGGACATGCACATTTTGTCTTCCACCAGTCAACAGTGAGTACAATGAGAAAGAGGTGGAACTTCTAATTTTTCTCTGACAAAATGTCTGTACTAGCATTAATATTAAAACATCAACATAAATTGTGTGCTGTAGGACTTGACGGGAGGTACCCGCCACACTGGGTATTTATAGAGCAATTGAAAACAGTGATGTTCTTCATGCCACCTTCTAGCAGCAATATCTGCCTGCTTCTTGTGCTTTGTAAACTTTGTTTGCTCTAAAGGTCTATACAGAAAGGGAGAAAGATTGCTGCTCTCAAACAGCTCAAGAAAGCAATGATGGCCACTGAGTTATTGCTCTGTCTTTGCCATTGTCACATAGGGTGCCAGAAACAGCCTCAGGAAACATTATACCCCTGCCTAATCTTTCAGTAGAGTGTGCAGGTAGTGTTAAAAACTGAAGCTATCTTTTGGGATGTTCCAATGTCCTGTACACATTGGAATATACACTGAGTTCCCTCTAAGGCAAACAAAACCTGGTACCTTCCACTCCACGTCACCATTGAATATTTCGCTTTTAGCAATGTCGACCCTATTCCAGGCCACTGCCAGCTTCAGTTCATCCAGATATTCCTTAGCCTCCTGACTCTGGCTTTTACAGGCTGGAAGAAAAGAGGAAATGCAAATAAAGTCAGCACTTTACAGTTATGTTTAATTTAATATAGTGTTGGCACTTTGATTAGCAATGCAAGTTCTTCAGCTATCACAGATCTGTGGGTTGCTTAACCAGAAACCCTTCACAGCAATGTTTTCCTAAATTAAGAAACATTAAAATTCAAAAATGTAATTTTTTTTCCTAGATGAATTCTCTATTAAAAGCATTAAGTTTAAATGGCTTTTGGATATTAAGAGGAATGCTGGCCTGCACAAAGCAGAGGTCAGGACTGACTGTTGGTTTTGCCTTGTGTCAATTAGCACATCAGCAACAGAATGTTGTTTGTTTTTTTTTCCCTCTCATGCTAAGTTTAAGCTAACACAAACCATTGAGTTAACAGAAACTGAAATAGATGGCAGCATGAGTAATGTCTTTCAGAAGATATAATGGAGATTTCTTATAGGAGAAATGGATTGTTTCTGAAACAAAGGCAGTTTTGCTATACTTGGGGGTTTTGGTTTTGTTTCCGTAGAGTTTTTTAAATGGTTTAATTGGAATAATATATTGCTCCAGTATATTTCAGTTCTTTTATAGCCTCTAGTATTAAGAGAAGGAAGTAGTGAAATAAAGGAGTGACTAAAACAGTACCATACTATAGCATGAGATTAAAAAGCAAACACTAGTTAAAAAGAAATTTACAAGAGCTACAGTAACTGCCACACTTAATGTGTCAATAAACAAACAAAAGAACAGTGCATCAGAAATGAAATCTGATCCAACAGTCAATGGAACTTGCACTGGAAAAAGAGGAAATATGTTTATGGCATAGAAGTCAAATAAGACAAACATTACAGTGTTTGTTTATTGTATCTTACCTTTTACTAAAGCTTTTAAAATGACTGTGTCTAGTTCTTCTGAACCATCTTGCTCAAAGTTGTGCAGAGTTAGAAGATGCTGGTGTGAAATAATGTTCTGAATCTATATGGAGTCAAAACAAAATTAATTTTACACATTGTCCTTGGGATGTACATTAGTGCCCAAATGCACAGTGGAGATCACCCATACAATATTTGCCAGAAACTTATGTTCTAATTGTGAAGCTGAGGTTTGGCAAGAAGGCCAATATTGTCAGTTTCCCATATATAAATAATTCCTAAGGCAAGGAGGGAGTTACTGCCTTCTCCAAGTGACCTACCAGGATTGGAGGAACAGAACTTGGATATCCTGAGAACCAGAACAGTGCTTTAATTAAAAGATCCTTCCTTAACTTACATTCTTATTTGACTCAAAGTCATGTTATAGCCAGCATGCCACTAATTTCATTTTACCTCATCCTGCTTTGACATTTAAGTTTTGCTCTCTGAGTTGTTTATTTAAAAGCATAATCTCTAACTCTTCTCTGAGTAAAAGTCCTCAAATATTGATATATATACAGTACTCTTTCCTTCTGCACCTCTATATATTGAGTTTTCTTTCTTGCAGTGCAGGTGCACTGAGACTTTGTGAGCCTCTGGCAATATTGCTCCTAGATGCCTTTCATCCCCTTTTGTTAGTGATCTGGTAAAGTTCTTCCTAATGGAATTAGTATGTGGAACTTTTAAAGCTGAGGATTATGGCAGGGAATGCAAAGAATAAGTAGTGGGCCAGGTCAGGTGGACTTGGATTATCTCAGAGGCACCCAGTGCTCTTCAGCCTTCACACAAGGACAATCTCAAAGTGGGTATTTGTTTCTAGAAGGCTTATGCAAGTGTGCCCCAAGACAAAGAGTAAAGAAGATCTCTGAATCTGTTTTGTCTTTCTGTTTTAAGAACAATAATACTTAAAGAATGAGTAACTGACAATAGATAGCATCATTTCTGAACATGCTTCATTCTACTTAATTTATTCATGCTTATCCACAACGAGGTTTCCATTCAACAGCTGTAGACCATGAATTAAGTCTCTCTGTCACAGCTGCACAAGCTCCACAGCTGTGGATATAAATAATGCTTCGTGTCCTACAGAAGGACTGTCAGATTCCTGGATGCTGGCTGTTACTAGAGGAAGTAATTGAGGAAGGACAGAGCCCTAAGTGTTCAGCTGAGATACTGGGGCAACAAAGTAGTTTGCATGATCAAATGGCCAGTTGATTTTTAGTGCTAGAGAGGCATTCTATAACACCAATGTCAAAGCACTGGAGTTCCCAAAACTGCTGAGCAGCTTCTTGCCAAACCTGTACTGAAGGGGCTACCAAAGCTCCACGTGTTAGGAGACAGCTTTGTGAACATGATGACTTATCAAAGAGATTAACTCACTGTTACTGTCCACTGGAGAATGTCCTTCCACGAGAAGCTCTCTGCAGGGAATTTCTCCTTAAATTGCTTTTCAACAGCTTCTGGCATGATAAGCTGTGGGTCATTCATGAATGCAGCTAGGATGTCAGCTGTACCTCCAGACCCTGCTAAGATAAGCCAGGGAGCAGAATTTTCCAGCCCACTGCAAATTCTCTGTGGTTTAAAACAGGATGTTTATTCATAAGTGGAAAGAAAAGGTTATTCAAAAGAAGGACTTCTAACAAACCAGGAATAAATGTATACCTAAGTCAGATTCACTATGGAATCAGTCCAGACTCCTCTAAGCTGCTAGGATTTTTTTAATTCTGTAGCAGCTCATCCAGATATAGGCCTCTGACTATGCTTCTTTTCATGGCACATCTGCTGAGTAGCTAAGCAACCTGATTTGGACAAACAATGCATAAAATTTCTTTGACCCTGACATTTTTTTTCCCTGGAGTGTCTGTTTCAACATAGTCAAGTGCAAGAGTAACCCTGTACGGAAATTATCAGCAGGCTTTTTTGTATAGTTTTGGGGGGGGGTGGGGTGGGGGTTCTGTCTGCTAAACCTGGAACTATGTTCTGAAAATCAAGAATTTGCCTGTGGGAATACAACATCAGGCTACAAGAAAAAAAACACTGAAACATAGCAGCTACAAGAGTTAGAGGCTACTAATTCTATTATTTGTGCAATTAGAATGAGTCAGGCTGGTTGCTGTGAAAGGAAAGCAGAGGCCATGGCATCATAATTGCAAAAATGTCTTTTTGCTGCCAGTCTATTTCTTCCTCTGGAGTTACACAAGACTGCATTGATTCAATTGTAGTGCAGGGTTTTTTCTTTAGTTTAGGTATTGAGGTTTTTAAAAACTGTAGTCTCTGGTGTGTATTATCCATTTTAAGAAATCCATTTAAGAAATTGATATTCTAAAAAAGTGTGACCAGTTATCCATTCCCAGCACATGTGAGTTTAGAGTAACCCCATCCAGTCACTTTTTGTCTTCCAGTCACACTATTCTGTAAAACTTTGAAAAGAGGATTTACACATCGTAACATGGGATTTTTCTAAACCAAAGATATATGAAACACTGAAATATTTAGCTTCTCATGAAAGAAAGCTCATGAGGTGACATGGTCTTTGTTTAAACAGTGAGATTTCTAATATGAGTGTGTGTTTAATTCCAGTTGACAAAGGTTATGACAAGATACAAGAAACTGAAACTAGAAAACATCCCCAGAAAGAAGAAATTATTACCAGCTTGCATGTCACAGTCTGAACACTTGGAAACTTTAAATTATTTCCTCTAAAGGTTTTCTAGACTGAGACTACTATAAAAAAGAAAAGTAAAATAGAATAAAAATCAAAGACTGTCTCCTTGTTAACAGGTTCTTCAAGCTGTAGAACCACTCAGAAAAAAATCAAAACTGATCCTTTGCTGAAGAAGATTTGGGATTATTATCAGAAAACTCCTGCCTCCAATCTTACAATGTACTTTTGCTCAGTGGAACCAGAACACTCCCATTTTAAATGGCATGCCCAGCAGACCTGGTCTTGTGCTTCCTCTGAGCTCTGGGACAGAGAGCTGTGTCATTGCTGCTGAACAGCACTGAAACATTCCTCTCTCTTTTGTGTATGTTCTCAAGCAATAACACATTACTTCTGTTTCCCTAAATCTGGAGCTGATTACTGTGGGGGTTTTTTTGGGTTTGGATTCTGTCTTCCCACTGGACAAGCTGGCAATGGAAGTTTTAATGATCAGCTGGTGCCAATTCAATAAATATTCAGTAAATATTTCTCCCAAACAAATACTGTCAAATTTAATATTAACATAATTTAGTGCTTAATGGTATAGATGTGAAATTTAACTTTATGTGAAGTGTGGATAGATATGTTTGTCATTCAGCCAAATTTTCCATTAATTACTTGGCACCAGATAATTTATTTTTCTAAAGCTGAAAGCAGCTTCTTACCTCAAGTGTGCCTGGTCCTCCATTTACCAGTAAGCAAAGCACAGGGATCTCAATGCTACCTGTTCCTGTGAAACAGATGATTTAATTTTTAAAAAGTAATAGCTTTCCACAAACCTATTGCTGTTTTGCTGACCCCTTGAAAATATTTCAAGGGTAGGATGAGATGAGTCAGGTATGAGTTGATAGGAACCATATATTGTTTATTACTCTGTTTAAACTGCTTAAAGTTTTGCTCAGCACAGCCTGGTGTGGTGATTAATAATAACACAGCCTGATACTTTTAAAAGAAATTCTAATGAAATATTTAACATGTCATGGCATCAGGGGAAGAAATGGGGTCAGGATCCCGGTCCTAAGCCATCTTCCCACAGGGGCCCACTTAGTTTTATGGTTTTTACTGTAAATGCTGAACTCTGTAATCCAAAGGTGACTGTAGATGGGCCTGAAGGAGCTCAGCCAAAACAGAAATATCAAGAGATGAATGCCTCTTTCAGCTGGAAGATAAAAGGCATTTGGTTCAAACAATTTTTTGATGTTTCCCTTTGTAGATCTCCCAAAACTCAGTACAGATCTCTGCTTGCTATTTGTTATATCTCCTTTGTGATGACTACAGAGATAAGGTTGGACTGAGCTGGAGCCAGGATATGGTTGGCAAGAAATTAATTTTTTTAGTGAATGGCTTGGCATTGTCACACTTCTCTAGGGTGATGCTCTTTGAAGAGTGACCTCTGGGACTCCAGGTTCCTCAAGTATGGTTAAGGCTACAAATATTCTTCATTTACCATAGATTTAGATAAAATTTAGCCAGAGGAGGGTCAGGTGGATTCTAACTTTATTCTATGAATCTGGAAAGTCCTCAGTTGCAAAGAATACTCAGTATGCAAAAAATTTTCTCTAGAAGACTTCTAGGTGGTTTTTTTTAATAGGGAAATTCCGCATGACCTTATTAAAGTGTTTTACTTCAGTAAAACCACATAGCTTTGCTCAGCTTGTTTATACATGAGCTTAAATGAAGGACATTGGTTTTGTTTATAGGAGATAACACTGAATTCAGTATCTTCCAGCAAAATATTTGTCATGTGAATCAGCATTCTTTGTCAGAATTATGTTCCTCTGAGATTTGTTCAATCAGATTTGGTTTATGAGCAGAAAGAGGCTTCTTTTTAACTCTCAGCATTGCAACCTCAGGCTACCCTTACAGCTTGCCTGTGGTTGTTCCTATCTGAGTCACCAGGTAAGGATTCTTCAGGTGCATTTGTGTTCTCTGTGCTGTCACCCTATGGGCTGTGTAAGCGGATATTCCATTGATGCATGCAGCTGTGAACTCTCCCTCCTGTTTCAGCTGTGCTAGCACTGCATGTATGACATAAACAAAGGTATAAGTAACTGTATTATCTCAACAACTGAGTTCTTTCCACAAATAGCAGTAGGAGACCTGCCCAATGCTCAGTTCTTGCTATAAAAAAAGGTCACAGAGATTCAGATGGACATTAGATGCTACGGTGTTAACCCAGGATAAGGTTTTATCCTGAAACAAATAGGGCTTAAAATATTTCAGAGGGCTTTGGAACAAGTCTTTTCTTCCAGTGTGGGAGCAATTCAAGACCCTGTGTGTGAGAGGGGATAAAAGTATACAACAATGACTATCAATTTTGTAGAACCACTGGTAAAGGCACTTGAAGCTGGATTTATTTCCATATGTTATCTCTTAAGGCAATTTGAGCTGTGCTTTGAAGATCACCTTTGAGCTACATTTAAGGAGCTGCAATAAAAGTGCAGATTTTTGGTTCAAAGAGCAGCTTTCTCAGCCTCAGACGTTACCATCATTCTGCCTCTTACATGATGACAAATGTGTTTTCTTGGTCTTGCCTGTGTAGGCCACTGTCTGATTTGAGAACTGGAGTTACCTTTGATAAGGCCAGGGCCCTCTGTGCTATCAGTGTTGTTATCAGTATCAATTATTCAGATTAGACTCTCTGCAGGACCTGCTTACCCCAGTATCCCGTGCGCTGCTCTGAGATGAACTTTTCCAAGGCGAGGCGGAGCTTGGTGGTTCCATCCAGCTCCTCTGGTGTGCTGTGGTCCACCAAAATAAAATGGGAATGGTTGTGATCCAAGGAGTAGGGTGGGCCTTGGATATTGTCATCTGACTGGTAGTGTACAAGACTTTCACCCTAGAGAGAGGAGGGGAGGTGTCAGTGCTCTCTGCAAAGCCCAGCCCGTGTTTTAATATCCTTCCTCTCCATTTCTGTGCTGTCTGCACCCTGACACAGCTCACCACCTGTGAGACACTTGCACAGACTCTTAGAAAAGGGTGAAGATGGAAAATCTGTTCCTTCTGGAAGCTGCCAGATCTGGCAGGACTGATAGCTGGAGTGCCTGAAGTTTCCCCCTGGACTCTGCAAAATATAGTGATATCAATCATCATCTCTGGAATGCAGGTTTTGGAATGGTTTATTGGACAAATGGAAAGGGACCATGAGACCTGATAATTGTGTATGGAGCTGTGAAGCCTCAGCTGGTGTGAAGAGGGGCAAACTGTTCATTTCAGTAGTGTTTTGTCCATGTTTAGGCCTGTGAATGAGTTAACCTGTTCCATGTCCCTGTCAATTTATACACAGCTTTACTTAATTGACAGGATCATAGGAAATCTGATGGTTATTCTCAGTTTGGAAGTTGCATTCTGAAAGAGAGCGTGGCAGACAAATTTTAAAAAGGAGAATAATTTTGAGTGAGTGGTATTGTACCTTTAGATTATTTAATAATGTTTGGTTTTTTGTTTTTTGCATTAACTCATTTTCTAGGTAAAACAGAGCCCCTACTACAGTCTTTTGTTCTAAATATTGCACTACACATGGGCTTCTATGAGTATACTTTTTTCAAACTCCCCTTTCTCTCTTGATACATCTTTATCTCTGTTGCCCATACACTTCATGCCCATACATCATTCCAGGCTGTAAATGTCTGATTATTCTTCTTCATTTTCATAATCATTGCACTCTTGCAAGCAGGTAGATTAACACAACTGTCTAAAATCTGCATTTCCTTCTATCATGCTTTTTTCCAGTTCCTGCAGTGTTGCTGGGCTAAACTGAGACTGTCAGCTTGGCAGTTGTCACTGTGTATTGCATTTTCCTCACTCAAAAGCAGTGAACCTGCATGTTTCTTACAAGCCAGCGAATGCCACCAATTTCTTTCACTTTCTTCTCTCTGTCTCTCATTCCTTGGGGAAAGCTTCTTGACATAATTTCCTTCAGATTTTGCTTTGACAGAGGGCATGCCTCTATTTTGCTGCCATGTAACATTAAGCCCCCTCACCAAAGATCTGGCCTTTGATTAGGACCCAGAGGCACAACAACCAATTGAAAAAGGCCTTTGGGGATTTTACTCTTAATTCTCTGAAAATGTGGAAGTGATCTTTCAATGATGTTTAAAGCATACCATTAACACAGAAGAGATGGGAGGGATCCACTGATTTCAGGGCTTGTTTTTCTCCTTGCTAGTGTGGGTTGTTAGCTCTATTTTATACAACAAGCTGCTTGTGCTAGTGCCAAGTATAAAGAGAATTGGGTTTAGATCAACATCCCTGTCTGTAGTTCCTTTGTCTTAAAGTTACTGACTAAAATCCAAAATGTCTTTGAGTGGAAGCTGTGCCAGAAGTCATAGGGTCAGGAACGCTCTTTGCAAAATATCCCTTGACAAAGAATTTGGGATTTAGTGGAGGGGGAGAAAATAAAAAGAGAGTGCACTTGTTTTGTAGCTGCTGATAGGGAAAGATCCAAATGCATTTTGATCACTTAGTCTAGAAGGGAGGTGAAATAGTTGGCATTTGCAAACTTTCCTGAACAAAATTCACAAACACAACGAACAGAATTCTTTCCTTTGAGGGCCTTTCTGCCCTGTTGCCACATAAACAGGGTAAAGTCTTCCAGCTAAAGAGTCCCACCTGGTAGAGCACACAGGTAGCTGTCACTGGCCAAAAAAAACCCAAAAACAAACAAACAAAAAAAACCCAAACAAAAAAAAAACCAAAGGAAAAAAAGAAAAATTGCTGGTATGGTCTGGCAGTCTCAGCCTGTAGTTGGTGCTTCCAGGCCTGTTTGAGAGAACAACTAGGTGTGAATTCAAAGGGTTGTCTTTGTCATTTGTTTCTTAACTTCTGCAGGGAAGTAAAAGAGTACAGAGAAACTGTCACTTGTCATTAAACATCTGTTTTATTGCTATAATATTCTGCATAGGGCTGACTGTATATCCAGTGACAGGAAGGGAATGCAATTTTTTTTTAATCTCCACTTCTATGTCCATTCAGCAGCAACAGTTTTGTTGGGTGAGGTTTTCTTATTTGTTGGTGTATTGTTTTTGTTTTCATCCCAAGAACTCTGATCCCCTTGACCCAGTTTGAGAATTCCCTAGAGCTCCCCATAACTAGGTGAAATCCTGCATGGCTGGTATTTTTGACCTCTTGTATTGAGCAAGTTTTTGTGTATTAAATACCAATTCATTAGCTACTTAAAGAAAAATTTGTCCTGGAATATTTATATCTGGTGTCCCATAATATAAAACATGCTTTTTGCAGTGTTTATGTAATAGCTAGGAGTAAGTGCTTCTGTAGTGAGTGGACAAGGGAGAAATCCATGAAAAATCCCTTATTCCGAGGTATTTTCTTGGCGTTCAGCCCTGTGCTGCTCGCTGGGCTGATGCCTGATGCTGCCACCCGCTGGGCAGAGAGGGCACAAAATCATCCAACAAAACCTGAGCTCTGCTTCTGTTTCCTCCCAAAACTCATCTTAAACCTCGCTTAATTTATTTGTTTGTTTCTTTATAGTTTTATCAAAGTTGTTCTGCCAACTGCTGACAAATTTTATGAGGGTGCAGCTCATACCCGAACAATAGAATAAAAGAGAAATACCTTTGTGTTATCCAGGATTTCTCTGTGCTGGATTTCCCCGAGGGAAGTTATTCCTATGGCAATCACACTCAGTGTGGATGAGGTGCTAGCCAGGGCAAGATCTCGGACTGCTTGCACTAAGTGTCTTGTTACTCCTGCACGCAAAGCACTGGTGAGAATCCAGGCACCTGAAATAATTTTGAAAAAGTAGTTAGGTAATTTCTTTGTATTGCAATGTGCTTGTGTGTCATTACTTACAGACTTAAGGGATTTTTTTAAGATTTACTGGATTTAAGGTTTTTTTTAAATAGATAAAGTGAAGACATGTCTTGATGGACTTTAACTTTTAAAATCAATCACCTCTTAGCAGAAGAGCTCAGGCATAACCTGCCTAATCTGGAGCTCTTTCCCCTGTTCTTGTGGGTGTGTGGAGAGTGAATTTAACAGAATTTACAGCAGTGCTGTTACAGTGACAAAGAATTTGGAGAACCCTAGGTAAACAGCAAGCTGGCCTTTTTCAAATATGTAACATAAAGAAACTGGGGATCTTGATGCTGCCCAGTCTGAAAAACAGAAGGCGCACACATCTGTGTGGCACAAAAGTACCAAAAAGAGCTCTGGTACTGGGCTGTCTCATTATAAAAAGCAAAACTGGTACAATCCTATCTAGAACAGTGAAATTAAACCATGAACTTGGTGTGAATGCTCACAGATATTTGCACTGTATTTTGCAGGTAAGAATGCAGAAATTCTTATTTTTGACCTGAATTCACTCTTGTTGAAGTCAAATTGCTCTGCTCTTCTCAGAACTATTTTGTTATGGCACAAAAGAGAGGCAATCGTATTTGGTCCCATTTTGATGCTTTTTTTCTAGTGTCACCTCTGAGGGAATAGTACCAGGGAATTTTCTACTTCAGGAATGGTTACCTAGAGTAATTCGCTTTGAAATTTCTTATTTTTGCTACTATAATACAATCACTTTCATTTTCAAAGGTACTTACACATAAGTTGCATTCAGCAAAGTCTTGAATTTTCAAAAATAATCGTGTGAGCAGGCCCATTGTCGTTACCAGATCACTGGGGGTTAGGTGTGGGAATCCATCAGGAATACAAATTCCTTCTTAAAAGCCTAAAGCACTCACCTGTGCTTTCAGCTGCCTTTATAAATCCTTTCTTTAAGGTATCCCGTAGCCAAGGCTTCATCTGAAAATTTTCTTCTCCCCCTACTAAAGAGATAACCAAATTTGGAGCAGGTAGCTTCCATTTGTTGAGCATAACTTCAAATATAATTCCAGGGTGAATGGTACTCCGGACCTTCATAAACTTCAACAAACACAAGAAAAACCCAATGAATAACAATAGGACAGAAAGATACAGTAAAGAGCCTGTTCATGGTAAAGGCAGTGGGAAATTATCATCAACGTGGATATATAAGATGCAATTATTTGAGCAAGATTTGACAAAGAACTAAACACTTGAATTAATTTAGCAGAGTTCTGTATAATTGCCATCTCATTAGCTGGGTCAGTTCCATGGGTGTCAGCTCTGTCTTGCAGACTGACAAATCACACTCTTCCTTAGAGCTTCCCCTTGAGCTGCCCTCAGTTTCATGACAGCCTAGCAAAGCCAACAAATTCTGTAGATGTTTTTTGTTTCTGCAAAAGCTGAAATATTTGCCTGATTTCATATCCGTTTTTCGAGGACATGTTACATGACTCTATTGCTTCTTCCAGTCCTGTATATATTTTGATTTTCTGCTTGAGACTTTATGGTGAAACAAAACCTTGAGGCAGATTTCAGGAATTCCTAGGAATTCCTTCTGCTCTCGTACTAACCTGTGCATGGGACTAGTGAGGAGGTGGGTTAGTCCATATACAACCCTCTCTGCATATCACCAGAACAGAGACAGAACTTTAAAGAAAACCTTGAAACACCCCAAAAGTATGTTTAAAATGTAAAAATCCATAGTGAATAATTTTTGGTGGGTTAAACCAGGGAGAGGACACAAAATAAAGGAAGCAAGGCACATAACTGATTTTTCTTCTAAAGGGAAAAGTGGTCACCTGTACTTGTATCATGTAATTGCTAATCAAGTGATTGATTTCTGAATATTAAAAGGCCATGTTTTAGACCACATTCATGTTCAGGAAGGCATGGTCCCTACTTTGGGTATAATGTGGTGCCTCACTCTGTGGCACATGGACCCTCACTGTTGCAGTCTCTGCTAAGAGGTAACAGCTGAACAAGAGCTGTAAAAGGGCTAAAGCTCCTCACCTTTCCATGTTTCTTCCCAGAAGCTGTGAAGTCTATTTCTCCTATGCAGTAGGGTGATTCTCTTTTGAAAGCTTCCTCTTTGTCATTGCTGCAGAGCTTGGTTTCCATTTCCTCCATTAAATTCACAAAGTGATTGAGCACCAGTGGACCAAGATGTTCACTGGGATGACAGAAAGTTGGCAAATGAGAAGCCATTTAAATTGGAGAGGCTACAAAATACATTCAAATATATCTAGATGAGTTTTTAGTCAAACATTTTACTGTTTTTACAGTAATGTTTAGCTAAAATTGGAGGTCTTTGTACCAAATGTTAGTTGCTGTACACAGAAGGCAGATTCCACACCAACACGATGTAATCTAAGATATAAAAGGCATGAAGAAATAAGGCTTCCTGAACTCTCATTCAGCTGCCAGAAAGCTGAGTTGCAAACTGCAAGACCCTGCAATCTCAGAGCCCAAAGGTGACCCTGATTGTACAAAAGAGAAAGAGGAGTCTCAGCCACCGACTCTTTGAAGCAAGAGTGGAGCAGTGTCAGTGTCTGAGTCATGGTTTCTTGCTGTCACTGTGCCTCGTGCTGCTCTGACCTATCTCACCTGATGTGGATGCCAAATAACCCAGTGCTGACGTTGTGTTTGTCTGGAGATGCTTTGGGAGAGGTTTACTCTCTGCTTCCTGCAGGAGCAGGCCATTTATTTGTGAGCCCAAGTATTTAAGGCCAGGCTGCCCTAGAGCAAAGATCATACAGCAAGAGTTGCTCATCTGCATTACATGAGACACTGGAAAGGTCTGCCTGCTTTTCCTACGTTCCAGTTTGACTGAATTGACAGAATTATGATTTGAAAAATACAGATTTGAACTTGTATGCCTTATTTTGGTTCTTTTCAAAACAAAAGCAATGAAATAGCTCTCTCCCCTCTGCCTTCAGCTGCATGTTGAACTATATCGTCTTAAAAAAAAAAAATTCCTCGTGACATTGAGCCAGCAATGGTAATCAACACTGCATTAATTTTTATTTCCTAGTCTGAGAGCTTTGCTGTGGGTTGAGTGGTTCAAACTAGCGAGTCTCTTGTGGGTCTATTAGGATGCTCCAGCAGAGGGAGCAAGCCCTCCAGCCATTCCCTTGGGCTGGGAAGTCTCTTGGGAGCCCGTATCCCGGCTGCTTCACCGCAGCCGCCTCTGTATTTTCTTCTCTTCTTTTCTATTTGCTGTGAAAACGTTGTTTTCTCCTACGAGTTGCCTTTTTCCCTATGATCTGCCTCTGAAGAGTGGCTATGGACCCTCTCATGATTTGCTTCCCCTACAGCTATGTCACATTTTTGTATCCACCCCCAAACTCCTGTCAGACATCACTGCTTTAAAGATTCTTATTCTCATTCTCCCTGCCTGCATGCTGCTCCCTTCTGGAGAGAACCGTGATTACTGTGAACACTGATATAACAGATTAGTCTGCTTAAGAGAACTTCTCTTGGATCTTCAATAGTGTTTTCACAGCAAAGCCCACCTTTTCCACAGGAGAACCAGCTTTATCTCCTAAGAGCATTGGAAAGAACATTATGGTGAAGAATAGTTAATATAGAGTAATAATAACAACCCATTATTTATTACTTATTAATGTAGAAATCACTTTCTGGAACTTGATGACAGAACAAAGGATTTGATTAGAAAAAAACTATTCAGAACTGAATTTCCAGGGTGCTGTAGTCACTGTTCATCACTGTCCTAGCTAGTACAGATGTATTTATAGCTACACACAAGCAATGAACTTGAAATAGACAGCAATTTACAAAATAATCCAATGGTTAATTTGTCCTCAGGTGGTGCATTTTAAGTCCAGTTATCTGTGACTTCTCTTTTGGAAAAAAGACACTAGGCTGCTGAGATTTATAGGGAACATTCTTGCATTTGGGTAATTAATACTTTTTCCCCCAGAAATAGCACATTATTTTCAGTTTGGGAATTCTGGTTCTCAATGGTAATGAAAAACAGTGTAGGAGGCAAAAATAGGTAAGATGCAGAAACAGAAGCTTTGTTCACAAGATTTTATAAGTCTGGAAAGTGAGGAGAACACCTGTTAACTGGCTGTTACATGGGGAAGAATTTCTTTACTGTGCAGGTGACTGAGCACTGGAAAAGATTATCCAGAGAGGGTGTGGAGTCTGCCTCAGTGGAGGTACTCCAGAACCCTCTGGACACAGTCCTGTGCCATGTGCTCTGGGATGACCCTGCTTGAGCAGGGAGCTTGGGCCAGATGTCCCACCATGGTCCCTTCCAATCTGACTGTTCTGTGATTGTTTGATTATGAACATTGCTAAATCCTGGTGCATAAAATGTGTGCATGTGCTTCTTTAAGCACAGGCTGACCACATGTGAAGTTTCCTTACCTCCCCCTATAAGCTCTGCCAGGTCCTGCAGTGCAAGCCCTCCCTGTCAGGGGCAGAATCACCCCACACTTCATGCATCTGCTCAGGGGCTGCACCTCACCTTGCCACCACACTGCCCTGCAGTGCAGCCTCACTACACACCCATCAGACAGCACAGGGATTGCATTATGTCCCTGATGAGTGTCATGGCAGGATATAATCAGCCCTGTCATTTCCTCCTGGATTGTCAACACTTCTGTTCTTAAAAAGCGTGTAGTATCTCACCAAAGTTCTCTAACCAGCAGGGTAAGCATGTATCAACAAACTATGTGATATAATTATGGTTTTCCAGAATACCTTTCTCCTGGGTTTAATTCAGTCTTGTTTGGCTTGGTTTCAGCTTTCACACAAGTCTCTGGTGGTGGCAGGGGCTATTGCTTTGAGACTTGAGGCTGTACTAGATTGCAAGTGTGTCAGGTCACAGTAATTGGGTCGAATCTCTGCGGTGGAAGTCAGGACATAGCACTGCAGTCAGCTCAGCCATGGCCACTTATGTCACTGTAACGTCACACAGTGTGGCTTAACTGCAAGGGTCTGGGCTCAGCCTGTGCCTTGGGATGGAGCACACAGACAGCCAGAAAGAGGAGGAGAGTCCAAGCACTTCTGGGTGAAAACCAATGGGGGATGATGTTTCATAATTTTCTTACTTCACGTATACTATTTTTGATTAAACTTTTTAGAAATTTCCAACATTTCTTTTGTCCTGTTATTTAAAGATTTTTCCCCTGCATTATCTAAGAGAATGTCATTGTATTAAATTTAATTAAAAGATTACTTAAAGGTAAGAAATCTGAAAAACTTCAGGAGTAAGGGAAAAAAAGCCCCACAAAAAAGTTGTCTGCCCCAACACGTGCATTCATTTTTTAAATTCTGTATATACCAAGCAATCTTACTTTAGTTCTAGTTCAGACTTAAGTACATATATTTCTATCTAGGCTGCTGCTACATATCTAAGTTTGTAGGTCAAATTCTGTCCTAGATGTTCCATTGACTACAAATACAAACATCTATGGAAAGAATGTACCTCTCATGATTACCAGATTTGAAATATAACCTAGAAAACTATTTCTAACTAGCAAAGCAAGTTAAGACAATTATGAGGAAAAGACAATTGCCAGTTCCACCTACATCTGGAAACGTGAGTCAATGTCATTTACATTAGGGATGGCCTGGTTAAATCATTCCAGGTGTCAGCCAGTCTTGTGAATCATTATTTCTTTAACCTCATAAACGGGAGTTGTAGGAGTTGTACCATTGTATAAACCACTGATGCTGGAGCTTGCAGTTCCTAATGCTCTTTATTCCTTCCTTTTGGATGGTCCTCACTTCTGATTTCAGTATTGAGATTTCTGGGATGTAGGAAATTGTCAGGGAGGAATCACTTCAGGGGGCAGCTGTGATGGCTCTAGGGAAGCTCCACAAGGAGAATCCTTGCAGAGATTCCTTTCTAAAGGATTTATTCAGATTGGGATCAGAACCACAGGGAAACATTTTGAATCCTATGTTCCCTTCTTTCTGAAATTTTCTCCTTCCTGTCTCTTCTTCCTCTCCCTTCCTCTGCCATGCCTTTTCTTCTACAGCTTCTCTCACTTCTTTCCACTGTCTCTTTCTATCTACTGTCACTGCCACCTAGGCCACTGAGAATGTGCATCTCTGCTTCCTTCTGTGAGTACCACAGGACAGAATGCTCACCTCCAGAGGGGTGAGAAGAATGTGGGTCTGCTTTACCCTTCCTTTAGATTTTAACCAGGATTAGGCTGTGTCCATGGAAGGAAGAGAGGTCAGATTTGAGGCTTTCAAACATGTCTTTTGAAAATGGCCTGGTCAAGGAGTGGTTTGACCTCAGTTTTGTCTTCAGGGGCAATGGTTCCATTAAGAGAGTGGGTGTGTGGCAGTCATTAGCTCTCATGACTTAGTATTCTCCTTCATACTTGAAGGCTGATCAGCAGGCTGGGACACACCCTGACTCTGAATCACATCAGATTCCTTCACCCACTCAAGGTGTACATTTGAATATATAGGTGAAATGATTAAATATAGTAATGCAGTGCTCTTGATGTTAAACCAGTCACAAAGCCCCCCTCCCCTTAGCTTCAGTCGCAGATGAAGCAAGCCTATTGATTTATAAACTTTCAAGTATGCTTTCATGTGGAATTACACAAGTTTCTGTCCTTCCTGGTGCAGGGTGAGCTTGCAATCCCAGCAAAAAAGAAGCCTCAACTATTGGTCAGAAAAAAAACAGGGCTCACACTAATTGAAGTGAATAGTAAGAAGAAAAACTTGATGAAGACCAATACAATGAGCTCCACTTGGGCAGGAACAGTCAGCTTCCAACACAGGTAATGGGATCCCTTCTGCTAAACTGCAGCCCTGATGGGAAGAGCTGAGGGTTACAGGCAGAGCAGATGTGAGTAATGCTGTGCTGCTCTTGCAGGAGAGAAATGACACCTTGGACAGCATAAACGGCCTGTGTGAAGTCACTCAGCTGTTCAGCAGAACAGCTTTAGCTGCAACATCACGTTTGGGTTGGGGTGCCAGACTTCAGGGGAATTACAGACCAGCTGGGGAAGGTTCAAGCTGGAGCAACAAGAACAGCAGAGATCTTGCGCTTAAAGAGAAGGAAAGATTGAACAAATTAGAATTCTGCTACCAAAAGCAGGGGAAAATGCAGGGAGGAAAAAAGAGAATATAATAGTCTACCAGGGCAAAAGGGATAGGAAAGATTTGTTGTTTATATTTGTGGTTAGGACAGCAAGGAACAGGCTCAGGGGAAGAATAGTGTCAGGGTACAGTAGTGACCACACTCTGAGAAAGACTTCCACAAAAAGAATGAAACCCTTATTCTGCTGGGTAGGGAACAAGGAAAGCAACCAGCCAGCAGCTCTTGATTGCAATGGCATCTCTATGTTGTGACCCAAAGAACCTGACCTTAAGCCCTAAGAGCTGGATATGCAACTGCAGCTCTGATCCTTGAGATACACATACACTTATGTAACTTTTCCAATGGAAATACTCCTGCTGGTTTTAGTGCAAGTACTCACTCCAGGAAAACTGCATCAGTGAGTTTACTGGGCCAATGCCAGAAGCAACGTAATGGAATTATTTGTTTCCAATAGTATCTGCATTTTCATTCCTGATTTTAATTAAAACTTACTAAATATGAAGAACAAAGCTGATGCAGAGGATCAGGATAAAGAATACAGAGAAGTGAAGGACACAGAAAAGACTGCAAATTTCATATTCAGTTGCAGCACATGCTTGAAAAGTGAATTGAATGGACTTTAACTGGTGTGCACTTTTAAGTGTGAAGAAACAAAACCAGTACTTAAATCAGGGTTAAATGCAGTGGAGAAAGGGAGCTATAAGGTGCCATAAACTAGAATACAGGAAGGGAAAATATAATTATTGTGGTAATATAAAAATATAATGTCAAACAAAAAAAAACCCTATTTGCTATGGAAAATAAATGTATATATATCTGTGTGAGAAACTGATGTATGTACATCTGTGTGCAATTACAAACATTATCTTACGTACATTTATGTTGCAACTTTGGAAAATGTTTTGTCAGGAATTAGCACATTCAAATTCTGGTAAGAATGCATGAGACATTTCTGCATCGCAGCCTAATGACAAAGCAGAATCATCTGCCATGATTGCCAAGGAATTGCTAAATAAAGCATAAAAACCTGGGGGTGGTGAAACACACCAGCAGAAATCATGGCCAGCTGTCCTGCACAGGGCTTTGTCATGCCTGTAGCAAATAAATCTCAGAGAATGGCACAAATAGAAAAAGGGAACAAAAGAAACAGGACTGTCAAGACAAGTCCAACTTGAATTATTCCCTGCTACACTTCTCTCACGTTCAGAAAGGAGGGCTAAGGAAAGCCATTAACTGTCAGGGATGAGATACAAAAACAACCTATGGAAAGGTTTCTCCATAATCTGGCTAGGGCAGAGACAGAGAGAGGCTAGTTCAGGTTGATAGCCTTGGGAATGTGTTCAGTAACCAGAGGTTTTATGAGTTTGCAGACACAGGGCCAGACAAGATATCAGGAGCTTGAATTAAAGTCGTGGGGAGAAGTGAAGCATAGAAGTGTCCTAGTGAAATAGAAAGGGGTAAAGTTTCCAGGTATATTTATGTGAATTGGCCCCACTTTTAAAAGCATCAGGGTTGACAGTTTCCTTTCTAGAACAGCAGTTGCTAAAAAATGCTCTATCAAGTTCTGTCCTCTTTATTGTGTCTGTGCATGGTCAAAAATCAGAACAACTGAATGAAGAGGGGAAAAAATGATCTGAAAATCCCCATCAACAAAAGCAAGCTATAAATAGATGTGCGGTAAGAAAGTCTTGTTACTGAAGCAGTGTAGGCTTTGTTTGAACATTTCAAGGGGATGGCTCTGGAGCTGGATTGTAATTCCTGTAATTGCCAGGACACCAGGATGTGAAGCAAACCAGGGATTGGAAGGAGTCTTCCCATTGTTTTCTAGGATAGTGGCTAGTGCTTTGGTTTGGGTAGGGTTAGCACCGAGTCTTTACAAATGAATGTGCAAAATGCTAATGCAAATATAGGTACTTGGTCTTTTTCGTTTCTGTCTTCATTTGCTTAACAAAGTAAAGAGAACCAGAGGCTATTTGAATAATGTACTTTTAGTGAATCTGCAGAAATTTGCATATGGATGTCAGCCAGCGGATTTCATAAAGTGGATTTATTCTGGGGAGAAAACCTGAGAGGGTGGAGAGGTGATAAAAGAGAAATGTAGACTTTGGGGAAATAAACAATGCAAGGAGCAGATGGATCTGATGAGAAACAACACACAGCAAGGCTGTTCGATGAAAATAAAGGAATTGGCAGGGCTTGCATAGCACGTTGTGTACGGGCTGTGGGGGAAGGTTGACACCAGCTTCAAATACTCCTGGACCTTCTCTGCTCTGTTCCCACAGCATGGCACGTCACTTTGAAGCTGTGCCAGCACAGCTCCTTGTGTGGCCTCACACTGAATCAGAACGAGTTCACATTAAAAGAACTCATTTTTGCCAGGTCATTTTTCAGCAAAAATGATGTGGTATACATTCACTGATGTGGTGTACAGCACACTACACAACTCTCTGGAAATGATGTTTTGAGAAACCACAGCTGTAGTTCACGCTGAAAGAAAATACAAGAAATTTGGGGTAGTTCCAATTCAAAGCAAGTGCTTCAGGAAGGGCGATGTAAAGACAAAAGCACAACTGAAAATTTTAGCTGAAACTGGATTGTGCATGGGTAAATAAGTACTATTAAAAGCAAAGGACACAAAAATACAACTGAAAGCTGAAATATTTGCAAACAAAAAGGACTGCCACTTGGGAAATGGAAAGACTTGAAATAACTTAGAGTGGTTTTCCCCAGATCATCTTGTGAGTATCTTACAGTATATATCATACTCATAGAATCTGCAAAAGTTCACAAATGTTTCCCTCCATGCCAACAGCTGACTTCACAAAATTAAGTCCTAGCATTAAACTCATACCAATGTTTACAAGCTATGCTAAAAGAATCTTTACTTCTTTTCCAGTTCATCATCCGTGCAATTTTTTTTTCAATTTCATGTCTGTAGACATCCATTCTTTTATGGAAAAGAGCAGTTTTTACAGTGGAAAAGAGCCCTTTGCTGTATTTCCTTGTGTGGCTACTTTCATTGTCTCATGTTTACAACAGCTTGCTCAGTGCTTCAGGCAAATTTTGGGAGCTCGAAGGGGAAGTGTATTCAAAACTGAGAAGTTCTTTTGCATAAGCTGTATACAAAATACACTTTGAGAATTCAAAACCTTAGGAAAATGAGTTAGTTTGCTTTTTCTCTTAAATATAACAAAACTGCAGATGCCGTTCTGAACTTGGCACGTTGTGCGAAAACAGTGTTGGCCAAATGGTTCATCAAGTGTTCTAAGTTTTACCTTTGTTAGACACAAATCTCTCTGCCTTTTCCATGAACTGCAGACCTGAAGTTGCATTTGGATGTGCCTGGGACTTGCAGGAAACCTTGGACCTGAGAACCTGAGTTCACTGGGCTGTGTTGCACCTTTACAAATCAGACCCACTGAACGCCCTATGATGTAGTTTTTGATCTTTTTTCCCCCCAGAAATTCGGAGTTCCTGCATAGACCAAGCCTGCCAACCCTAGATTTTAAATCATGCCTATTGCCCACCATAAGGAAACTTGCTCTTTCCTTTTTCTTCTGGATAGTACTGATGTTTAACCCACAGCTGCAGCAAATCACAGTCATTTGCTCTTTGGCTGTCTGTTTAAAAAAAGAGAGAAAAAAATCCACAAGGATGAACATGTAACTTCTAGCTAATGACAGAATGCAAGCCAAGGAAAAATTAAAAAGTCACTTTCTCAATTGCAGCACCTCTCATAAAGCAACTCAAAACTACAACTGAATGGAATTATGCAAAGTTAATGCAAATTAATACAAGGTTAAAAAGCAACTATAAAAATCTGTAATTTCTACTATTGCTGCCAATATCCTGCTTCCTATTCCACATTGACTATAATTTTAATATTGATGAAACTAAAACATAGGTAGCTGCATATAGTAAATAAAAAAAGAAATAGGTTACATACTCATCTGGAGTGGTACTAATTGCCAAGTGTTGTTTACTTTTATGAAGATCTTAAAAAGTCTATTTTGAAGACCATAGACTTAGTAGTCTGAGAAGGCATGTACCTAATTGTATTGGCATGAGCAATTCCCTTGAGCTGCCCCTTAGAACCAAAAAACCAAATGCAACATTGAAATAACTTACCAAATACAGGATGATTTTCACCTTTATCATTTATTGACTTTATTTTTCAAAATTCACTGGGAGAAGAGGCTTTCCCAGATGAAGATGAAGAGTTAATGAAGAATAAATTTAGCCAAACTGTTTTTTCAGCATTTCTGGCTGTGTTGCCTGCGATCCTGTCTGAATATAGAATCTTTACAGAGAGTTGACTGCCTTTTATCAGAAAACATCAAATAAAGGGGGCTTTTACTACCTTAATTCTCTCATCCAGCATGTAGATAATCTGCTGTTCTGAATGCAATCTTGTAAAATAAAAATTGCATGAAGAATTTAGAAAAGCAAATAATAGAACAGACACAGAACTGCAGATGTCATCTGCACCCTAAGATACTGTTGGGAATTGTCTTCAAGAGCCGAGGATGAGAACAGCAAATACATGAAAGAGGAAGGCAGAGTAGCAGGAAGAAAAGCTGTTAGTGCATATTCATGTCTTAAATCATGGGGCTGATGGGAGAATCCCATAGTGTAGGAAGGCACAGTGCAGAGGAGCAGAGGTCAGGCATCCACCTCTGTACTTTGCTGTCTCAGAAAGATCAATGTATGGTAGGTGGCTGGCTGGCTGACTAATAGTTCTGCTAATATCAGCCAAAATAGCATGCAGGGATCAGCTAATTACCTGAGTTTATTAAGATTATTCCTAGTGCAAGCTAGAAAGTTGTCTAAACAGTGGAGAGTGCACTAGTGGAACACTGCTGGTGTCTAACTGAAGAGCAGGGCAAATACACTAAGTTAGCTACCATTTATGTAAGGAAACCAAATTGCTGAACAGAAAAAAACACTTCTGAAAGTGTTCATGGACAAAGGATAGCAGCAACTAACTTGTGAAATTGCTGACAGAAATTCTTTAAGTTTTAGATATGCTTCATTATTCAGGAGGAAGAGAGAATGGCAATGATTTGTGTATAGTACTGATGATTAGTGGAAAATGATAAAGAGGAAAGAAAAGGTGGACTAAGCAATGATCCCTTTTTGGATGAATCACAGGCATCTCTTAACATATTTAGAACATTTTGTGATCCTACCTGCTGGCTGTCCTCTGCAACAGGAGTGGCCATCCATCTGCAGAGCTGGAGATGCACTGAGGTGGCTTTTATTGGTTGCTGTTCCCTTTTCCTGTTTGGGAAGATGAAGATGTTGCCTTTTTGCCAGTCACACTGGTCCCTATGGCAATGGAAGTAAACGTTGCTGGTGTAGAATGGTATCAACAGCTCTTTGGGATGGAAATAAGCTCTGTGAAATGGATGGAGATGCAAATAATTAGCACTTCTCTCCAGCATTTGGGGAGCATAGAGGTATCAGGAGCAAACAAGCAGGAATGGACTTAACTGTGAATGTATTTTCTAAATTACCTTTTCAAATTTTTGCAATAAGTTGGATGTTGAGTAAATGCATCAGTAACTAATCCTTCATTCCCTTTGAGAAGAATCATATGCTTTCCCAAGCTACAGAAGTTTCTCAAAGCACAGGTTTGTAGTCAAAGTGCTTTCTTAATGATTTAGGTTTCCAAAGCAACTGTCCTCTTATCCTCACTGATAACTTCAAATTTTGGTGCACAGCATCTCAGCCTTAAAATTTTTAAGGATTTGTTCTGTATTTAGAGTACAAAATTGCATCACAGTGCTTCCTTAGGTAACTTGCCTGTGGGCCTTTCTTGATATGTAACAGACCACATTTGGTATAAATTATTGCAGCTCAGTTGACTGCTGTGAATAAAAGCTACTTTGAAGAAATCAAAGATATGCCCAGCTCTTTCATGATTACAGTAATGTGTTTCTTCAAATATTTTTGTCCTTCATTATTAAAATGAGTGGTATGATTCCTATATGTTTGTACTGGGGCTTAGGGTTTTCTTGCCTGGGTTGATATATGCCATAAATATTCTCTATCCTTAAAACAGATTTTGCTATTTTCAGAGACTTTAAATTCACCTTTCTTCTGTGAGCACATTCTTTTGTGCTTTTGTTTCTAAAACATTTAGAAAATACCTCTCTGATACATCCCTTTTATTAGATTGTAAAATGACATAAACCAGTCAGATATCCAAATTCTGTCTGTTCAAGAGAACAGCAGATTTTGGTTCTCTCATGATGACCCATGTAATAATTCTGAATGGCTTAAAAATTTCCTTTGAAAATCTATGTGTTAGTATATTTTTACTATCCATATTTCTGTTAATGTTTATACTTCTAGGAATATAATTGTGTTAAATTACATAGCATCACAGTCATTAAAAGTCTTTGATCTTTGTTACAGCAGTAACAGTTGCTTGAAGTATAAAACCCTGAAATGAAGCAGGGCTTTAACCAAGAAATGTTCTCTGAAAATGTTGAAGTTAGTGACTATTTTTGTCCAGGCTTGAGTAATGGTTTGTTAAAAAGCAGGAGGTGCTGGGACTGTCAGTCACAGCCCAAGTGGACATTTCCCTCCAATTCAGACACGAGTGGTTTGCTTAGTTTAATCTACAGTTAATGAACAATACTGGGTCTGAGGCTGAACTGTACCAGATCCTAACACCATCTCAGTCCCTCCTGGGCTCTGCAAGTGCCTCTGTTGAAATCCTGCATGTTTTTATCTTTCTAAGCACTATTTGAGCATCAGGATTCTGTCAGGTTAGCTTTTATTTGCGTGTTCTCCCTTCTGCTCAAAATAGGTGTGTTTATTATTAACCCATTCCCTAGACTGTTCCATTGACTTTTGAGGAGAATCCTAGTAAGACTTGCTGGCCACTCTGACCCTTCATCACACCTGTATATCTATCTCCCTTCCTGGTAGCCTTCCAGCCTTAATGCCAATCTGCTAAGAGACAAATAAAGCTTGAGTATGAAGATTCATAGTTGATTACTATCTTACAGATGCTTGAGATTAAAAATGTTGTAAGCTGCTAAATGCACCTGCAAATTCATGACACTGTTTATTCAGCTCTTTCCACTGCCTTGCTCACCCTGCCAGTGTATGTGCAGTGAATTATTATTAACATTCCTTTATCTTATAGGATGGAACTTTCATTGGAATGTTCATTGCCTTAAACTGTGTCTTCTAACATAAAATTTTAGGTTTTGTAACCTCAGCAGATTCCCATTTCTCCCCCTCTGATAATGAAAACCAGCCACTGATGTGGTGATGGGCTGTATTTGGGGGTTTGTGTGCAACTTAACCCTGATTTTTTACGTTAGATTTTTTTATCAGTGACACTGAAGTGTTTTACTATGCAACTGATAAGCCAGGTAATGTCCCTTTCCAAATCCGTTCAAGTGGTGAAATTTCTCCAAGAACAAATGCAAGAAAGAATCTCTGTATGACATCTAGCAACAGTTAAAGCATTCATTCAAGTTGGTGTTTCCATTCAAAACACAATGTGTTGATTAAGAATTCCAGTGTTCTTAGTTCTATCTGCACACCAGAATTTTATGTGTTCCAAAGTGTTCCAAAGCATCCCTACCTTTACAGTGACTGCTCCTGACCCTCTTCTTCCCCAGAAAATCCAAGTGCTTAACCTGCAACCACATTTGTCATCACGGCTACAAAGGAGGACACTGCTATTATCCCATTTACAGACTGACAAGCTGAGGCACAAATAAGAACAATAACACACCAGAGGTCACACAGGAAGTCTGTGGGAGAACTTGGTCCTGAACTCAGGTCATTCCAGTCTCAGGGTAGAGACTGGAACTTTCCTCTTTGATGGGGACCTGAAAATTCTTTCTTAAATTCAGTGTATTTGAATTTGATCCTCTCTTTGCCAGCTTCTTATTACTCATTATTCAAATATAGATAATGTATCAAGTTAGTCCAATCATCCTTCCTTTTTTGTAATGTGAAAAATATTTTTATTTGATTTGACATTTATTTAGTAGGAGGAATTATAAACGTTAGGAAAACCTTTATGTCTTTTATGAGAAATATCTGTAGCCTTTTAAGGCAGACCCGGTAAACTCGACACTCTAGCCACTAGAGGGACCTCCACGAATAGAATATATAAAAACAGACTGCACAAAAATATTTGAAGAATCAGGTGCCTTTAAAGAAAAACAAAAAAGCTTTGCAGACCAAAACGTTTGCTTATAATGAGGTCTGAAATAATAGCAACCATGAATTAACTATTTATATTTTAAATTCTGTCGAGAAAAAGCAACTTTTCTGCTGGTAGGGTATGACTTTGGTGCGTTGTTTCCTCTTTGCTGACTTAGTGAGGTTAGCACATCTGCTTTGGAGAGGCCTGTAATTTACCAGGGAGGTTATGGATTGTTCTTTTGGGCAGTACAAAGCAAGTGCAGTTATTCTCTTTCCAGAGTTTCTGAGAAGAGTGTGATTTGGATGTGGTGCAGACAGTCTGAAATCAGTAATCTCATTTTCCCACTGAGTGGTACTTTAGCAGAGCCCTCAAGTGATGTCCATTTTTAAGAGCAGTTTAATAGCCCAATTAATAAATGTTAATGCCTCACCATGCACGCAAATGGTCTCTGAAAAGGAATTATGGCCTGGGTCACTGGATTTGTAATTAGCCATCAATCAGGGAGATGATGAGGGTGCTCTACTGTTCCTTTTTCACTTCCCCAATAATACAGAGGGAGCTGTAGTGCTCTTCGTGCACAAAATTTTGGGGCTCCACAAGTTCAGCAAGCTTCAAATTTAGCATTTGCACTGCAAAATAAAATCCTGGGGGGCAACTGTGCTTTTGAGAACTGGAGATGAGGACACTGAGATAAGAATTGCAATTAACTCAATTAGAAAAAGGTCAGGCATGTCTCTAGAATTTGGCATTAAATCACAGTTATGGAACAGGTTAAAAGAATTTTTGCAAGACTTTAAATTACATTGCATTGTTTAGCTTTACCTATTAGAATGGTCCCAGTGAAATAAAAACTCTTATTTTGTGAGATGAAAGCAACCTGAAATTCCAGTTTGGTGGAGTTGATTGTTGCACAGGTCTCCTGTGGTCTATCCACTGAGTTTTATGGTTTCCAATTTGTTTGCCTAGAGAGGTCACTCGTGTAAGAAAAGGTGTAGTGGGAGGGGAGGAGACATTGCTAGTACTTTTTCAATTACTCTTTGTTGTGTGGTTGGGGTTTTTTAAGGCATTTGAAAGCTTTTTGATGGATTATTGTTTGAAAAGCCTTTGATTCTCCCACAGAGTTAGCATTAAATTCCTTGCATTGCACATGTATAACCTCCCACTGAATTTCCCAGCGAACTACCTGCAATTAAAAGACATTCAACTGTAGGCTTAACTGTCAGACAGGTGATGCTTGACATCAAAAGTGGGTTGCCTAATGGGTCCTGCTGAAGAAGAAAGATTATCTGCCCGATGCCACTCCTTACACGTGAAATAGGATATTATATGTTACAGATTAACATGGTCACAGGCAGGAAGTGTTCCTGGACCAGGAAGAGATTTGGCCATAGCTAGTGATTTCTTTCTCAGCTGCTAAGAGTGAAACCCTTCCTGAAATACCAGGACATCCTTTCATTAAGAGTAGTCCTCTCCATAAGCAACCATGAGGCAAAAATTTGGGGGATATTTCAGAATTTCAGTTAATTTATTTGGATCTTACTCAGTGGTGTTATTTGGTACTGATTTTAGCCTACCAAAGAGAAGGTTTGTGACTAATGTGAGGAGGAGAATTTTCTTTTGATGCAAGAAAATGATGTAATAACCTCTTCATTTGGAGAATGCTGTTAGTCACCCTGCCCTCAGATGTGCTGGGCTGTGTAAGAATGTGCACTCTGAATCCTGTGTGGCATTGTGTGAGCCAGCAAGCACCTGCTGAGTCTCACAGTGAGTGCTCCTGAGAGTGAAATACACCACATCTGCCACAGTGATGAAAATCACAGAATCACCAGGTTGGAAGAGACCTTCAAGATCATTGAGTCCAGCTCATGCCCTAACACCTCAACTAGACCATGGCACCAAGTGCCACATCCAGTCTTTTTATAAACACATCCAGGGATGGTGATTCCACCACCTCCCCAGGCAGACCATTCCAGTACTTTATCACTCTTTCCATAAAAAACTTTTTCCTAATATCCAACTTATTTTTCCCTCGGTGCAGTTTAAGACTGTGTCCTCTCGTTCTGTCAGTTGCTGCTTGGCTAAAGAGACAAATGAACATTGCAGGATGCTGTCAGCCTCTTTAGTTTTCTCTTTTGGAGTATTACCTAAAAGAATCCTTTTCAGTTACAGAAATTTCTGAAAGATTAACTACATTAAAGAACTCAGGAGGACAGAACACTGCAGGGCAACTGCTGAAACAGACTGGAGAGGTTACTGTCTACAGGTGTGTCAGGAGCAAGATCTAAAGATATCCCCTCTTAGTTTTATAAGGCTTTCACAAGTTCTAGATTTTTATTTTTCCTACTGCCTTTTTGTTGAAGATTGCAAGTAGGTTGGCAGCAGGAAGAACATGTTGAGAGGGACTTTTACAAGCTGTGATGCACCAAAGTGGTTCAGTTACAATTCTAATACCACTTTCTTTTTGTTATCTTATTGCCCATGAGCCCTTCAAGGGCTCTGCCCTGAAGTCCTGTTTCTAAACAAGTAAACATTTAGGGCCTGAATTCTTCAGACTCACACATGGAAGATTTTGGTCAGCCAGAGAGCAAACAGAAGAAGCTAACATCATAGAAAAATTTTGATCTTTATTGATGGAAATCAAAATTCCAGTTGGCTGGTACTAGCCTTTCATATAAATTAATGTTCCATAATAAGAAAAATGAAGAGTCTGCCAAGGTTTTTGCCTCAGTCTTTAACGGCAACCTCTCTTCTCACAGCTCTCAGGTCGATGGAAAGCAGGATGGGGACTGGGGGAGCAAAGTCCTTCCCACTGTAACAAAGATCAGGTTCATGACCACCTGAGGAACCTGAATGTACATGAGTCCATGGGACCCAATGAGATGCATCCCAGAGACCTGAAGGAATTGGCTGACACAGTTGCCAAGCCCCTCTCTGTGATATTGGAATAGTCCTGGCTGTCAGGTGAATTGTCACGTGGTTGGAAAAAGGGAAATATTACACCCATCTCTAAAAAGAGTAGAAAGGAGGACCCTGGGAGGACCTGTTTTCCTCACCTTTGTTCTTGGGAATATCCTGGAACAGATCCTTATAAAAGCTCTGCTGCTAAGGCATGTGGAGAACAGGGAGGTGATGTGAGGCAGCCAGCACAGCTTCACCCGGGACTGATCCTGCCTGACCAACCTAATGGCCTTCTGTGATGGAATTCCTACATCAGTGCACAAGGCAAGGGATATAGGGATATCATTTGACATGAAGGAATGTCATTTATCTGCGTTTCTGTAAAGCCTTTGGCATGGTCCCTCCCAACATCCTTTTCTCTAAATTGGAGACTGATTCAATGGGTAGACTGTGAGGTGAATAAAGAATTGTCTGGATAGCTGCATCCAGAGGGTAGAGATCAGTGTCTCAGAGTTCCTAATGTGTTTGAAAACAAAACAGAAANGTCTGGATAGCTGCATCCAGAGGGTAGAGATCAGTGTCTCAGAGTTCCTAATGTGTTTGAAAACAAAACAGAAAAATTTTTGTGAGGCATAAGCCTACATGTATTCTCAGAATCTTTCTTTGCTCAGGACTTCAAGCCTGAGCATTGGTGGACAGTAACATCCTTTCCCAGAATGGCCCCAATATGCTTTAAAATCCTATGAAACCATGTAAACACATAATATAGATGTAGCCATGCATAGCCATGCACCCAGATAGCATTCAAAGAGATAATGCTAATCAGGGATGTCAGCAGGGCTGCGTGGCCTCTGTACAGCAGATATCTGGTGCATGCCACTCACTATCTCCTGCAGGGCTGCTTCTCTCTGCTGCCCAGATTCCTGGGCAGACTGCATCCACTGTTAAAAATAACCCAACAGTAAAGAAGGGAGGGATTAAAGGACACTTTAAACTTTCTGAGCAGAATGCTATCTGCTCTTTTCTCTCTGCTCCATTTGTCTTGAAAGTGACTGACAGAGAAGCAGACTGCATAAACACCTGTTGAAAGCGTGTCTTTTTGGCAGTGATTAGTCTCCTTAGGAAGCAATGAATTAATGTGACCTCTGACTTATGAAAATTCATGGTCAGTGTTTTGGGACGTACTGCAGTTTTGAATACACTCTCTGTATCTGGAGTTTCTGCTGGTGTGCTAAGTTGTTTGACTAGCAATGCCTGCCAACAGGGAAAACCTGCTGGATTTACACATGGGAAGCATGGATGTGTTCAACAGCCTGTAGCAAAGATTTTGCTTAAATTCAAAACCTGAAGTTAATTTGCATAAAAGCATACAAGTTGTATATTAAGAGATTTAAATTAATTTAAAATAATGGTAAATGAGATTATCAAGGTGTTGAACAGAAAATGTCTACATGTACTTAGAAAATTGTTCTTAATTAAAATTTGATGAATGAATGAAAAATCTACATATATCTCCCCATCTTCCTACTGAATTGGCTAAGCCATAGTCTTCCCCGGATTTAGAAAGTGAAGCAAACCCTCGTGTCTCTTTCCCCTTGTTTTTGTTTTGAATCTTAAGGCTGAGGTTTATTTATGTAACATGTTATTGTTGTGTTTTCAAACTGTTCTTTTTGTCTGAGGTCTAAGTACTTAGTTGTTTTGTAGCTTTTAGTAGGAATGTTTTTAAAGTAATGATGAATCTGTGAGTAGAATTGATAGAGAATATTTCAAAGTTTTTGTCATACCTTGCTACATGACAATATATAAAAAATCTAGGACTTTATTCTTAGTTCAGTACTGAGCAACNAACAAGTAAACATTTAGGGCCTGAATTCTTCAGACTCACACATGGAAGATTTTGGTCAGCCAGAGAGCAAACAGAAGAAGCTAACATCATAGAAAAATTTTGATCTTTATTGATGGAAATCAAAATTCCAGTTGGCTGGTACTAGCCTTTCATATAAATTAATGTTCCATAATAAGAAAAATGAAGAGTCTGCCAAGGTTTTTGCCTCAGTCTTTAACGGCAACCTCTCTTCTCACAGCTCTCAGGTCGATGGAAAGCAGGATGGGGACTGGGGGAGCAAAGTCCTTCCCACTGTAACAAAGATCAGGTTCATGACCACCTGAGGAACCTGAATGTACATGAGTCCATGGGACCCAATGAGATGCATCCCAGAGACCTGAAGGAATTGGCTGACACAGTTGCCAAGCCCCTCTCTGTGATATTGGAATAGTCCTGGCTGTCAGGTGAATTGTCACGTGGTTGGAAAAAGGGAAATATTACACCCATCTCTAAAAAGAGTAGAAAGGAGGACCCTGGGAGGACCTGTTTTCCTCACCTTTGTTCTTGGGAATATCCTGGAACAGATCCTTATAAAAGCTCTGCTGCTAAGGCATGTGGAGAACAGGGAGGTGATGTGAGGCAGCCAGCACAGCTTCACCCGGGACTGATCCTGCCTGACCAACCTAATGGCCTTCTGTGATGGAATTCCTACATCAGTGCACAAGGCAAGGGATATAGGGATATCATTTGACATGAAGGAATGTCATTTATCTGCGTTTCTGTAAAGCCTTTGGCATGGTCCCTCCCAACATCCTTTTCTCTAAATTGGAGACTGATTCAATGGGTAGACTGTGAGGTGAATAAAGAATTGTCTGGATAGCTGCATCCAGAGGGTAGAGATCAGTGTCTCAGAGTTCCTAATGTGTTTGAAAACAAAACAGAAAAATTTTTGTGAGGCATAAGCCTACATGTATTCTCAGAATCTTTCTTTGCTCAGGACTTCAAGCCTGAGCATTGGTGGACAGTAACATCCTTTCCCAGAATGGCCCCAATATGCTTTAAAATCCTATGAAACCATGTAAACACATAATATAGATGTAGCCATGCATAGCCATGCACCCAGATAGCATTCAAAGAGATAATGCTAATCAGGGATGTCAGCAGGGCTGCGTGGCCTCTGTACAGCAGATATCTGGTGCATGCCACTCACTATCTCCTGCAGGGCTGCTTCTCTCTGCTGCCCAGATTCCTGGGCAGACTGCATCCACTGTTAAAAATAACCCAACAGTAAAGAAGGGAGGGATTAAAGGACACTTTAAACTTTCTGAGCAGAATGCTATCTGCTCTTTTCTCTCTGCTCCATTTGTCTTGAAAGTGACTGACAGAGAAGCAGACTGCATAAACACCTGTTGAAAGCGTGTCTTTTTGGCAGTGATTAGTCTCCTTAGGAAGCAATGAATTAATGTGACCTCTGACTTATGAAAATTCATGGTCAGTGTTTTGGGACGTACTGCAGTTTTGAATACACTCTCTGTATCTGGAGTTTCTGCTGGTGTGCTAAGTTGTTTGACTAGCAATGCCTGCCAACAGGGAAAACCTGCTGGATTTACACATGGGAAGCATGGATGTGTTCAACAGCCTGTAGCAAAGATTTTGCTTAAATTCAAAACCTGAAGTTAATTTGCATAAAAGCATACAAGTTGTATATTAAGAGATTTAAATTAATTTAAAATAATGGTAAATGAGATTATCAAGGTGTTGAACAGAAAATGTCTACATGTACTTAGAAAATTGTTCTTAATTAAAATTTGATGAATGAATGAAAAATCTACATATATCTCCCCATCTTCCTACTGAATTGGCTAAGCCATAGTCTTCCCCGGATTTAGAAAGTGAAGCAAACCCTCGTGTCTCTTTCCCCTTGTTTTTGTTTTGAATCTTAAGGCTGAGGTTTATTTATGTAACATGTTATTGTTGTGTTTTCAAACTGTTCTTTTTGTCTGAGGTCTAAGTACTTAGTTGTTTTGTAGCTTTTAGTAGGAATGTTTTTAAAGTAATGATGAATCTGTGAGTAGAATTGATAGAGAATATTTCAAAGTTTTTGTCATACCTTGCTACATGACAATATATAAAAAATCTAGGACTTTATTCTTAGTTCAGTACTGAGCAACATTTACCTTCATCATTGACTGTGTTTTTAAAATTATCTAATCATTCAATTCAAATGTGGATTCTTCAGGAAATCGAACAGAACAAAATATTTAATCCAAGAAAAAGAGTTCAAAAATTGAGACAACACAACTCTCTCCTTGAAAACTGTCATTTAACATCTCACACTGTAGCTGGGCAGAAACTGAAGTGGTATTAAAGAAAATACAAACCCCAAACCTAATTCAAACAAAAACCACCCCACAAAGTAATCTAACAGCAAACAAGAGGATTTCCATGCCAGAGGAGAACTGGTGCAACCTGTAATTGCAACGTAAGTGTTAAAGGCTTTCAGAACATTCAGATACAAACTGTTTGTTTGAGTCTCTAGCTTCCACAGGGAAGTAATCAGGCAAAAGATCAAGGTGCCTCTAGCTGACTGCAGCAATTCTGCTAGCAAACATTCATCAGTGATTTAGCAGTGTGGTCTTGCATGGTACTCTGGCAGGCACAAAGTGAAAATACAGCATATCATACAGTACGCTCATGTCATGAGCATACCTGATGCTACAGGCATAATACTGTTCATAACATGGTACAGGATAACAGAAACAGAGGCCCAGGATGGCACAAACATTTTTGATCTACAGTAGCACAAAAAAGCCTTTAACTAGTAATGTACTAGTTTTGCTCCAATTAAATTTCTAAAATTGGGTGCTTTGCCATCAGCTTCGCTGTGTTATCATCATACTATACTGACTTATGATATCTCATGTTGAGAATCACAGTCCACTTAAAGACATAAAGATTTAAAACAGTTCTTGCAAGCTGTGATTTAAAATATACAGGGTATTACTCATTTTGCTGTAGTTCTGTAAATGCTCAGATTATTATTATTCTAAGAAACAATTCAGCATAGTAGTTCCACCTTAATATTTAAAGCCCACGTCCTCTTTATTCAACGTATCTTCCTATGCTCTTCACTATCAAAGCCTAGATACCCAGCTCCATAAATATATTTGAACACTCATCTCCCTCCTCTTCCCATTTTTAACTCTTTCATGTATACACCACACTCTCTTTTTTCCTCTTCTTCCACTTGTGCAATTCTGTCGTTTTGTAGAATAAACATGATTAAGATCAAGACATGGCTACTTTAAGAAGGGGAAAAATGGGAATTTCCATTACCATCTTGAAAATGTTGCAAATTAATATACCATTTTGGTAACTTAATATACACTAAAGATAATTATAGACTGGATTCTCATCACTAAGTAGTCATTTATTTGACAGTTTTATTCAAGTATCCTCTTGCTTTCACCTGTGCCAGACATGTTTTACCATTCAATACCTTGAACTAGTTGATACCTTGAACAATATGATTTTTGCTACATAAATGTTATCATTTATCAATAACAAACTTAAAATGTAGATTTTGATTAATTCCTTGGCTCTTGGAAAAGATCTTTAGATATTACCTAAATACTATTTTTAACTACTTTAAAATTCCTTTATTTGTGATGGTTCTTTGAAAGATTTAGCCGACATTAGAATTCCAACCTAAAACGTTAGGAAAATATTTCTGTCCTGAAAAACAACTCAAGGTATAAGGCTGTGGAATCTATTTGAGACTTTTTTTGTTTTGCAGTAAAAAAATTATTGAAAAAATTTTGATTCTTTGGAACAGTTTCTCACTGAACACTGAAGATCAAATTTAGATCTTACCAATTTTCTTCCCTGTTTAGCCATTTAAGTATATAGTACTCCCGTAACTTTTCTTTTGCAAGGAAGCTGCATAAGTAATACAGAAATTCCATTTTCCTAGGTTCAGATAGAGTGAAGTTTCTGTTCTCTGTTTTGTTAATTAATGCATAAATAACAACTTTATGCCACAATATTTTTAAAATATTTTGAAAAGTTTTATGAAGAACAACATCATTTATAGATTAACAAATGGCCCCTTGTTTGGCTGAACTCTGTATATGTTATATTTTGCAGCTGGCTCTAGGATAAGGCTCTATATAATCCAGACAATGTTATGTTGGTCTATAAAACAAACTGGAACACTTACATAAAGAAACACGTTTGTTAACTTTAATATCAAGAGTTTATCAGGCTGGCCCTCAAACAGTGAGCCTTCAAGGCTACCAATGACATTCTTTCTTCCATTAGTCATTTTTCTTGTGGCTTGTTTCAAGAAAGAACAGTTTCTCAAAATAGACAAACCAGGCTCTATTTTGACCTGATACAGGAAATTTTTCCTTTGAAATGGTGTTTTTATTAAGCTGGTTTGTTCTTCATGCTCTGATGAAGGGGGAAAATCCTGGTTAGGACGTTGTTGGTTTAGAAACAAGTTTTGCAAAGTCTCATTTTAACAGTTCTGTTTTTGTATTCCTAAGATGGAGCCAGATCCGTCAGGGGTGTAAATCAGTGCAACAGCCCACCCATCTTTCTTGTTTACACTGGTGGAGGATCTTGCTCAGTCTCCCTACAATTCATGCAGCCTGACATTTGAATGGAACTGCAATTAGCAGGGTTGTTTTTGTTCAACTTTATTTAGCACCTTATCTCCCTGTAACATTCTTGTCCGGGTACCAGTATCAACCATGAACTCAACATAGCTCTTACTCGTGCTGTTCTATTTTGAGCTGGAAGAAAAAACCCATCACTCCAGATCAAAGACCACCTTTCCCTTCGCTCTGGGAATAGAAATTGTTAACCAACTAATTGGTGCAAGAAGTCATGACAAATCGATTCACACCACAGTTATGGAAGTCATAATTAACTCCACCACACGGGAAAGTTATCCAGGCCCTAAACATGATCTGTTCCCAATGGCCAAACGTGCAACTTTCCACAAAACCCAAAATGCTGCTGGTAAGGGACCGAACTTGTAGAAGATGCCATTCTTCAGGACTGTGTTTGCTGTGTTCTGCAGTTTTCCCAGTTCTTCAGCTATTCGCTCCCTTTGGTTACAATAACACGAAGGACTGCAAGACCCGTTGTTCGGGCTTGTAGTTCTTGTTACTCATTTTAAAAAGAGCCTCCTGGAGGATCCGACCCCAGCAGAGCTCTGCAGCTCCCAGGTGCTGAAATTCTGCAAAAAGGAGTCCAGAAGGCTTTAGAGGTCCTAAATCGGGAGCAAGGGGTTGTAGCCTAGAATCCCAAACCACCCAGTGCCACAGTTCTGGGAAACACTGGAGCGGCTGAGAAGGCAGGGAAGTCTCCTGGGCTTCTAGGAAAGAAGGCAGGGAAGTCTCCTGGGCTTCTAGGAAAGAAGGCAGGAAAGTCTCCCTGCTCTCTGAGAGGTCACTTCGGCGCAGCCATAGCGGTGACAAGGGCCCAGGTGCCAGAGGCGAAGGGCAGCAGGGCGGGCAGGCGCCCCCGGGACGCGGCCCCGAGCGGGAGCGGGAGCGGGCGCCGCGGCTGCGGAGCGAGGTGGTGGTGGTGAGCGCCGACTGCCCGCGGCCGCCCGTCAGCCTGGACCCGCGCGTCTCCATCTACAGCCTCCGCAAGCCCCTGCTGAGCCGCAGCAGCGTCCAGGGCAGGGTCTACAACTTCTTGGAGCGGCCCACGGGCTGGAAGTGCTTCGTGTACCACTTCACCGTGTGAGTACCGCCGCGCCGCCGGGCACCTGCTCCGCGCTCCCGTTACCGCCGCTGCCGAGCCCCCGCCCCGCTGGCTCCTCCGGCACCGAGCCTCCCGGACCAGCCCCGCTCTCCGGGCTTGAGCATCGCGCAGATACCGTCCTTTGGGCTGTGCGTGGTTTGGGGTTGTTTTTTTCACCCCCCCCACCCCCGCAGGTGTGAAGGAATACAAAAGTCACGCTCCGGGGGAAAGTTTGCCTTTTTAGTTAAGAGAAATGCTGTATCTCAGTTCAGGAGCCCTTAGGTGTATCTATCAGGTAGTGCAGGAGCTGGTTTCGGGCAGTTTTCTTCACAAGTCTACCCAGGCAGTTGGAATAAATTGCTCATACTGAACGTGGAAATGAAGTAGGTAGCAGTGTCACCCATTCTTTATTAATTTTTGACGCATGGCTCCTGATTTCAAGCAGTGACACGTGTGTGATGCCTGTGCTCACTGCATAGCAGCAGTTTCTAATCCAACAGGTGCTGCTATCAATTAGCAGTGCTGCAGTCTTGTCAGAAGAGGATGAGAAACAGGTGATGCTCCTTTTGCTTGCCTCTTACTGCCCGTGGCTCTAAGTCCTTGTGGTAGTCATCATGGCAGGAAGGTGTTGTTTGGAGGATGCTGTTTAATTCTTAAGTTAGGTAGGTTGAAAATTCTTTGTCTATAGTATTGTCTGTAGAGAGCAGTGTCAAGCACAAGCCAGCAAGTGGTAGGTGTGTGGTGCACGAGCATCCCAATAGGAGCCTCCGTGAGGAATCAGTGCTTTTCCATCGAGGTGTTGCTGAAGGCTTGTGTGACCTTTGGGCAATTGGTGTGTGTTAAATGTAGGTAAGAAGGTCGGCTAGGAATGTGGTGTGTGTTTATTGCATTCATGCACGAGCATGAATGCGGGTATGTATATATATCCGTTAAATGTATATATGCTTATTCCAACACCTAGAGGAAAAGATACTTTGTGGTCAAAATCCTAAGACAAAAGACAACAAAGTTGGTTTTTATGATTTTCTTATTGTATTCTGATTTTAAGTTCTATTTCAAAGTAACTGTTACCTAGATTCTGTTCAAGATTTTGTGCTTCTTTTCCACACTTGAGGATACTGGAGTGTTTAGGTCAACAGGTTAAGTGGTACCAACTTCATTTTAGTGGAGGGGAAACGGCTGTCATCTGAGTGTATGTAATTGGGAGATGACTGGGTACAACTGCTGAGATAATTGAGGGCTGTGTTCTCTTTAGCATTTTGATAATGCCATGACATGAGAAAATAAATAATGGCCATAATTATGAAATGCCTAATGGTTGTGGTTGAACAACGTAAAACACTTTTGGGAATTGGAACTCCCTCTCTTTTTTATTTTTTCCCCCTAAAAAGGAGTTCTAGGTAGCCATCTTTTATGGTTTCTGACCTTTCAGGTGTCTCAAATTATGTTTAGATGGCACAGTAAACTGTGTTCAATATCTTAACTAATCGTCTCTAAATCTTAACAGCAAGTCAAGGAAAACTCTGAAAAACAAAAACTAAGGTTATGTTCCTTTGCCTATGTAAGGTAAGGTTCTAGCCTGAATTGTAACCCTTTTTTTTTCTTTTCAAGTATTAGCAGTGTGGATTAATTCTGCCTGTGCAAGAATTAAGATTCTGTAATATGTGTAAGTCATTACCTGCCTCCCCCCTAACACACACCCATGGTGTAAACATTGGCCCCAGCATTTCCCCTCTTTCCAGAACTCTCCTGATGCATGACAAATGACAGTGGCAGTAAATATTCTCAAGCCTCTTACCAAGCAGTGTTCAAATTCCCTAGGGCACTGAAGAGATAGAAGAGGGTACTGGCACCCTTGTATGTTTCTGGCAAGGCAATCTGCAAGTACCATTTAGGCAGCCTGACTCTGCTTCCCACCTTTTTTT